>MU383946.1:0-139152 GCA_022495065.1 Xylaria telfairii
AAAAAAATATTATTTATAATTTTTTTAAATTTTTTTTAAAAAATTATTTTTAAAAAAATTTTAAAAAAAAAAAAATTTTCAGAGGAAAATATTTTAGAAAAAAATTATTTTTAAAAAAAAATAAAATTATATTTTAAGTTTAAGGTGGTATTTCGCTAAGGCTATAAAACCTGCCGCTAAAGTCCTGAACTACGAATTAAATGCACTTATATTCCTAGCTTATAGAGGCGTGGTGGTGGTGGTGGTAGCAGTGGTTGAATTGAATTAATTACAGTAATTATCCTTGTAAGTGGTGATGATATGGAGTAGTGTAGAGTGGTGTGGAGTGGTGTGGAGTGGTAAGTAGTGGTAGGTAGTGGTAGGCGGTGGTGGGTGGGGCTGTGGGACCCGGGGGGGGGGGGGGGGTCCAACACAGCTATTTTGGAATGGACATTCTTTTAAGGTGCAAATATTTTAAGATGAAAATAATTTTGGAAAATCAAAACTATTTTTAAAAAAAATTATTAAAAAAAAATATTATTTTTATTTTTGAAAATTATTTTTATTTTAAAATAATTTTAATCCTACTTTTTAGTTATAATTCATGTTAAAAAAATTAATTTTGATTTTTTAAAACGATTGCTAGAAATCATTTCCTAGACCCCCCCCCCGCCCGCTACGGTAGTAGTCTGCTACTACAAGTACAAGAAGTAACGCACCTTTGGAAGTTGGTTGTTGCTGCGATGCCTCTTTCCTCTTTCTGGGCTTCGAAGGCTTGGTTGTACCTTGTTTCTCAGATTGATGGTATCACATGTCATCAGTACCTACCAACCTTGCACATACGTAGGTAAATCCAGGTAAGGGAGTGGACCAATCTCAAAATCTGGTTAATTACCTAAATGTTAAACACAACTCTAGTACGTATGACATCCTCAAACCTCTGCGTCGCACATATGATACATGGTCCGGCTGCAAGATTACCTACCCTCGGCGAAAGGCTTAGACATTGACCACCAATGCGAGCCATGTCTGTCCCGTGTCCCGTGCATGTAACAGACCAAAAGCAGAATCATCTAACCTAGAGTTTAAATTCCCAACGCCTTTTTCGACCGTCCACCATATAGGTATCACCGTGGCCCGTCGAACATGCTGTGCCATCGTATAGAGCCGGGTTGGCGGTCATGATACACCACTGCTCACACAATCGGCAACACTTATTCGACTACCTGCCTACGCATACAGTTAGGTAGGTTTACCAATCCGCTGCAATCCGCTGGGCTGGTTTAAGTAAGCCATGCGCAGCGATGGGCTTAGTCAATGTTTCAGTCTGCCAAACGGGGTTTCGATCGCTTCACTAATAAGATAGGACTGATGATTGGTGATAACCTACATCGGCATTGTTGAAACGACCTATCTGACATGCGCTCTAATCGCGATCGATCAACCATAGATTCTCTTTTCCCCCGCTCGGGTAGGACTCGGCGTCCTCCTGATCGCTCTTCAAATCTCTCGTGGTGTCTATCTATCATCAAGCGTCTAATGAATCGGTTATCAAGATCAACACCATCATCTGCTCAATGATAGCGTCCTGTCTACTCGTACGCTATACAACTACACACCGCAGCTTTCACGAGCTCTTCTGGGTACGTCAATGGGTTTGACGCTTCTGACTGGCTGAGATACCCCTGCCGAGCTTAGATGCCCCATGTGAAGGCGGTGTGCGTAAAGCATCGCCGGGTTTCTTATATAACGGGCATCTGTGCGGCATAACACACCTATTGTCTACCGTCCCGACCGGGAGCGTACGGCATAACCCCGGCTGCTTGTTACATGGCTGCTTACAGTATAGTTGCAATACTGTACTGCAGTAACATGCAGCAGATCACCAGTTTGTTCTTTGTTGGGGTAATGACGCATTATGATACATGCGTTCTCGATGAACCATTCTGAACCACACTCGATCACGAGGGGCTCTATTGGCTAAGTGTCTACCTATTCTTTGTGGCCTGCTACCGGGTTTGAGAACATTTTTAGTCAACCATCTAGGTTAGGTTAGGTATCCTCTGACTGGGTGTTGACGAACGCATCCTTCGGGATCCTCAAACCGAGATACCTATCCCATGGCGATCAGTCAAGCTAGTGTGCGCAGTAGGGATCCTATCTCGCCTCGAGGGTCCATTATCTATCACCAACTATTTGCCCCAGACAAAGATATTTATTTTCCTACCATATAGCATTTCAGCTACACTAGGTATCGAGGTGAGGGTCTGCCCCGAGTGATAGTTTCTCTTCCCTTGCATGTCAATTAATTTGTTCAACGCCCCTCATGTCACAGGCACTGTAAAATTCACCCACCATAGGTACTGTGCACTCGCTACGCATCATCTATCATCTATCATCTCCCACAACGCCTCAAGGGATCGTCGCCTGTTGTTTTTCTTCTCTCGGTCTGGTATATCCCTCTCTCTCTATGATTCCTGGTTCGTTCTTATCCTTGGCAAGGGAAGCGCAGTTATTGGTTGCTTCTCTTACCACTCTGTGGCAGTTGACCCGAGACCTCATTTTACTACAGTCCACGGAATTCGTACACTATCTACTTTGTAGAGTAGCATAGGCTATAATCTCCGTACCTATGCTACCCGCCCTCGGCCGAACATTCCGTTGTACTAGTGCAGTAGTGCTGATGATAAGCCGCCAAGAATCGACGGGAGCCCGTGTATATGTCGACCGTTGCAGTGCATCTTGCATGTTGCTAGCAATGTGGTATGATTGTCACGGTTTTGCAAAGCAAGACATCATGGATTGTTTTAGCACCCAGCGGCAAGTTGATAGGTAGGATCTGTGTTCTTCGATTAGTCCTACCAATCCCTGCTGACGCAAGTGTATGTGCATTTGTGCTTGCCGCTGGCGGCATACCATGTAGGTATCCAGCACTCGAGATACAGGTCGGATTTTTGAACATGAAGAACTGCTATCTAGACAGGAACTTAAACCCTTTTAGAGAAATCCCCACATATCGCTGTCCACCTAAACGCGCCACGAAAAATCACTACATACTTACCTACGCACCTTACCTACATACCTAGAAAGGCTCCGCCCGGGAGGGTTGGACCTCTGGGAACTCGGCCGTTGTTTTTTACGGTCTGGCTTTTTTATAACCCGATTTTTTTGATTTTTTTTTATATAGTTGTGTTTAGTATATTTATAGAAGTTGCGTTATAAAAGGGCCAGGCCGTAAAAAACAGCGGCCGAGTTCCCAGAGGTCCAACCCTTCCGTAGAGCGCGTAGGTAGGTATATAGTGATTTCTCGTGGCGCGTTTAGGTTGCTACCTATCTGCAGCTTGTAATCTAGTATAAATTGGGTTAGAAGTGGGCAGATAAAGGGTACAGATCCACATCTTGCCTAAATAGGTTTAAGTTCCTGTCCCGATAGCAGATCTTCATGTTCAAAAATCCGACCTGCTCGAGATACATATATTAGTTGGCGAGTTGGCTTCCTTGAACTGTGTACTGTACAGAAGCGATGGCCGTCCCTGGCATCGTAGGGCTTGCTTTTCCTCATCCGTTCGGATTTGCTTTTCGCCTTTTCGCCTTTCCGCCTTTTCACCTTTGTCTAAGGCGACGTAAGCTACCTAAGCTTCCTAAGCTTCCTAAGCTTCGCCTTTGAGCTTTGTCGGTCTTGCCACTTTCTTTGAATTATGAGCTGCACTGTACAGTCTTCTTAAACCCTCGCAGTCAGCCTCAGACATCATTCGCACCCCTCAGCGCTCTGTCCTAGCCAACCAACCCCTGCCCCAATTCGTGATCCCTTTGATAAAGGAACCCACTGCGAACTGCAGTCTACTGCACGTCCAAGCTGAGGTTTCCTTGGAGGTTTCCTATCCTGGATCCGATACATTGGAACCCAAAGTCTTGGCAGACCAATTGTGGCAAGCTGGGGACGGAGCGCGCCTTCTGATTGACTGATCAGACAAGTTTACATCCTTCAAACTGCGCCCAGTGTCCATTCCGTTACTCGACACTGCCTGACTCAATCGGCGACCAGGATCGCCGCTGTACACTAAGTTAGTGTGTAGTTGCTAAGCCAAATTTTGAGGGCCATATCCCACGCCCGCATCCCTCTTATGATTCACGCCGCTGCTTCTGCTGATTCCTGTCCTGATCTTGTTTTCCTTATTGCGTGCCCGCCTACTGAAGGCGTAGTGTAGTAGTTGTTGGCTAGGTGCGTGGCGACTCTTCGGATTTCCAATGGCCCACTACTGCAAATAAGTTGACTTACGATCCGCCTTGTGGAAATTTCAATTTTAAAACTGAGTCACTACAAGTAGAAGCGTCTTGGAAGCTTCTGCCATCAGAGCGTCCGTTAGACGCCTTTCAGATCAAGGACGCGGTCCAGTCTCTTACAATCGAGATCCTTGCATTGTACGCGCCCACTGGAAATTTTATTCCACATGCCCGAAGACAGAATATTGCTCGCGTCCTCGGGTCTTGGCCTGGGGATTGTTGCCGCTTTCTCAATTCCAGCGGCCGTCCACCTTGTCAAGCAGATACGCAACCGAACTCCCAAAACCGATGGCTACGAGGATAAGGACGGGAAAAGCACCGAAGAGGCCCTCAAGGCCTTTAGCACCAAATTTCCCAAGGCATCGATATTGGTATTCTCGGTAATTGGATTTTGTATTTCTATCGCGATCGCCGTTCTCTCGACTTTAAGTCCGCGCGGCCAAGGAGATGGATTGTTCCTGGAAAATTGGCTGGCTGTGCCAGGCTGGGTAAGTGGAAATGTAACGGGACAGGTGCTACCAATAGGCTTACACGGTTTGATAGGCTCTCTTGACTTTTCAGGCTATCAGCATTGCCGCAAGTCGAAACTCGGTAAACGCATACAACCTAGGGATATATTCGATGGCCTCTTGCCTAGCGATGGGCGGCGTGTTAGCTGTTCAGGACAACCTAGTTGCCGTCCGTCTGTGGAAGCACGATGGTGCCATTTTCGCCATCCGTATCGCCGAGATCTTAACCGTCCTTTGCCTAGGTTTCGCAAGCGTGACGATTCCCCGCCGGCCTGATGTTTTCTACGAAGGCGAACTTGTCGACCGGCTTTACACAGTCTCAGCATGGAGTAGATACAATTGGAGCTGGACATCTAGTGTCCTAGGGGCGGCGACGAAGAAGAAAAACCTCGATCTGGCTGACCTCCCAAGACCTAATCAATACGCAAGATCTAAAGACGCTGTAGCTCAATGGGAAAGTCATGGGTTTACTCAGCCGCTCTGGATGTCGGTCATCTTGGCGCATAAATGGGCGTTTGCGTTACAATGGGCTTTGAGCCTGGCGGCCGCCGTGCTCAACTTCGCGCCACAATGGGTGGTACTGCAACTACTTCATCTTCTCGAGAACCGAGTCGGCAACGAGCTTGTAGGCTATGAAGGCTGGATATGGGCGCTTTGGTTGATGGTAGCGATCATCGCTCAGTCGTGGGTGGAAACGCTCGTCTTCTGGCTTTCTTGGGCTGAAATATGTATCCCTATTCGCGCTCAGTTATCGGCTCTCATTTTCCAGAAAGCAATGAGACGGAAGGATGTGAAGGAGGCGAGCAAGAAAAAGTCGTCGGCTTCCGCAGACCCCGCCGTGGCCGGTCCGGCGGGCCAATCATGCAGCACCCAACAGCCTGAAGTTGACGACAGTGAAGAGGATGAGATGGCGCTACTCAACAAGAATAAACAGAGCACTGTCAACCTGATTGGTGTTGATGCGAAGCGTGTTGCTGATTTTGCCAATTTCAACTGGTTTTTTCCTTCCTCTGTCTTTAAGCTGATTGTCTCTCTGGTATTCCTTTTAGATCTCCTGGGCTGGAAAGCACTCGTCGCTGGCTTCGGTACTATGCTCGTGGTAATGCCTATCAATGGCTACTTCTCAAAGAAATACTCAGATGCACAAGATAGCCTAATGAAAGTCCGTGACGAGAAGATGGGAGTTGTTGCCGAAGCTCTACAGGGAATCCGACAGATCAAATTCTCCGCTCTCGAGCCTCAGTGGGAAAATAAAATCAGCATGGTCAGAGAAAGGGAATTGAAGTGCGTGTGGGATGCTTTCAGATTCGACGTTGTACTCTTTGCTTGCTGGATTACGAGCCCTATTCTACTTGCCGCTGTCTCTCTGGCCGTATACGCCGCACTACACGGGTCCCTCATTCCTTCCGTCGCTTTCGTCAGTCTCAGCGTCTTCAAAGCCCTCGAACTCACTCTGTCTATCGTACCTGAACTGACAACTGATCTGCTTGATGCTTGGGTGTCGATAAAGCGCATCGACGCTTACTTGCGAGGAGCTGAGATCTCCGAGATAACAAAAGAATCTGATGAGATTTCGTTTGATAATGCCTCGATTGCTTGGCCGTCAAACACTGATCCAGCTAGTACTGAAGAAGACCCTGACCGGTTTATCTTGCGAAATGTTAATGTCACTTTTCCGAAGGGTGAGCTATCTGTTATATCCGGCAAAACCGGCAGTGGAAAGTCTCTCATGCTTGCCGCTATTCTTGGGGAGGTCGACCTTCTTTCCGGCACAATTTCTAAACCACGCGCACCACCGCTTCATGAACGTCACGATAGCAAAGCAAATAAAGATAATTGGATCATTCCTAGTGCAATAGCATATGTCGCCCAAATCCCCTGGATCGAAAATGCTACGGTCAAAGACAATATTTTATTTGGTCTCCCATACGATTCGCACCGATACAGGAAGACGATAGAAGTTTGTGCTTTAACGAAAGATATTGAGATGTTTTCTGACGGAGATCTAACTGAAATCGGTGCTAATGGAATTAACCTAAGCGGCGGGCAAAAATGGCGAATCACGTAAGTACCACCTAATCCGTAAACCATGACTCATCTCACATCCATTACGATCATCCTATACGAAAAGCTAATATATCCAAAGTCTTGCACGAGCTATCTATTCTCGTGCCGGAATACTAGTATTGGACGACATTTTTAGTGCTGTTGATGCTCATGTCGGGCGACATATTTTCGAGCAGTGTCTTAACGGCGAGCTTGGAGTTGGGCGAACTCGGATACTAGTTACTCATCACGTCGCTCTATGTGAGTCCCAGACGAAGTATTTAATGGAACTGGGAGATGGTCGTGTCCTCAACGCGGGACTTGTATCAGAATTAGAAGAGACGGGCACTCTTGAACAGATTAGGAGCCACGAGCAAGGAGAACAGGAGATACGATTTGAACAAGTACTTCGGGATGAGGAGGAGACGACTGCAGTCGATTCGGAAGAAATATCTCAAGTTGAGACCGAAGCTGCAGAAGAGCCTCTCACTAAAGTCTCCTCGAAAGCACAGACACCCCGCAAGTTCGTCGAAGACGAGAAATTAGAGGAAGGTGCCATAAAAGTACGGGTCTACTCAGCATACCTCAAGTACAGTGGTTCATGGCCATTCTGGACCGGAGCTGTCGCTCTCTTCCTTGTCGTCCAAGGCCTGACAGTTGGCCGCTCGTGGTGGCTTCGTATCTGGACCGGCAGCTACGAGGATGAAGAGGCTCAATTACCAGCAGATGCCCAAACTTACGCTTACCAATACACGCTTCAACAGACTGCCATGAACACTATGGTCAAACCTATGTCCGCTGGGCCCGGCCATAGCATGAATTTCTACCTGGGAATCTACGTCCTTCTTTCTATCGTCGCCTCAGTTCTATCCACCCTCCGATGGTACTACATCTTCAGTGGTTCCGTTCGCGCATCGAGGGAGCTGTTCGCCCGTCTCAACTTCATTGTGCTCCGAGCCCCTTTGAGATGGCTCGACACAGTCCCGGTCGGACGCGTTCTTAACCGATTCACAGCCGATTTTCACTCTGTAGATACCCATCTGGCATACGCAGTGGCATTCGCCGCCAACGCCTTCCTCAATCTGCTTGGTGTCGTAGTGGCCGGTCTATTCGTATCGCCAGTTATTATATTCCTTGCTTTCTTATTACTCGGCATCTCCTTGTATTTTGCCAACCAATACCTCCATGCTGCCCGATCGGTCAAGAGGATGGAATCTATCACCAAGTCACCCGTCTTTGAACAATTCGGATCAGCGCTCACGGGTGTGCTGACGATCCGATCGTTTAGCAAGTCACAGACCTACATCGAGCGCATGTATCGGAGATTAGATGACTGGGCCGTCACAACATGGCACCTCTGGCTCTTCAACCGCTGGATGGGTTGGCGCATGTCCGTTGTCGGCAGTTTCTTTGCCACCTTTGTCACTTTCTTCATCCTCCTCAGTCCGGACATGGACTCAGCGCTCGCAGGTTTCGCCCTGTCTTTCGCGCTGGAATTCTCCGGATATGTCATGTGGACAATTCGGCATTATGCCAACGCTGAGCTCGAGATGAACGCGGCCGAGCGTATCGTAGAATACACCGAACTGCCAACGGAAGATCTCGGTGGTGTGCGACCTCCCGCCGCATGGCCCACGGAGGGTCGTGTCGAAGTCAACGACCTCGTCGTCAGTTACGCAGAGGACCTCCCACCCGTGCTCAAGGGGCTCAACTTCTCCATCAACCGGAACGAGCGCGTGGGCGTGATCGGGCGCACGGGAGCAGGTAAGTCGTCGTTGACGCTAGCTTTTTTCCGCTTCGTCGAAGCGCGGTCAGGCAACATCCTCATCGACGGGGTGGACATCTCCAAGATCCGGCTGCACGACCTACGGAGCCGGCTAGCCATCATCCCACAGGACCCGGTGCTCTTTAGCGGCACCGTACGGTCGAACCTCGACCCCTTTGACAACCACACCGATGCCGAGCTCTTCGACTCGCTAGCACGTGTGCACCTTATCTCCGAGGATGAGACCTCACCGGGGACTCCCGTGTCAGCGGCCCCGAGCGAATCCAGCCGGAAGAACGTCAACATCTTCCGCAATCTATCGAGTGCCATCTCCGAGGGTGGGCTCAACCTATCCCAGGGGCAGCGACAGCTTTTGTGTCTCGCGCGTGCCATCGTCTCCCGGCCGAAGGTCATGGTCCTCGATGAGGCGACCTCAGCCGTAGATATGGCGACAGACGCGCTGATCCAACGGTCGATCCGCGAAGAGTTCGGCGACAGCACGCTGGTCGTCATCGCGCATCGGCTGAGCACCATCGCCGACTTCGACCGCATCCTCGTCCTAAGTGACGGGCAGGTCGCCGAGTACGGGACACCGAGGGAGCTCTGGGAGGCTGGCGAGGGCGGACAGGATGGGAACAAGGGCATATTCCGCGCCATGTGCGAGCAGAGCGGCGAGCGGGACGTATTACGGAAGATCGTGTACGGGGAAGGCACAGCTATTAGCAATGGGCCGTAGAAGTAGACGTGCCCTTCTTTAAGGCGAATTTCGCTTTTATCATCTTTTGGTGATATTCTAAATCACGCGGTAGGTAGGCAGATAGTCAGCGATTCAGTGCAAACCTGGGCTAAGACCTTGATCGTTTAAGAGTTGAAAAGGGGGGACACAGCGAAACAGAGTACAAAATAACTAGCACTAATAAATCAAGAATATTGTTTCAAGTTCAAAGATTTGACGTGCTTCTTCATACAGTGAGTGTGAAATGTTCAAACGACTCATTAAGAGTGATTATCACTGCGTATTCAAGAAGACGACACACCGTATAAAGTGATATTCTCAGGATACCTGCTCTATAGTACATCATTCCTCAACCATCAGTCTTCCAATTTGGGTCTAACATTTGCGGAAGTATATAGCTCTGCGGCGGTCTATTTTGGATAAAGGCTCAAACTAAGCAAAACCAAGGACGGGTAATATGTTGAGCGTGGCGGATAGGAGTACATCACGCAAGAAACGAACTGGATCTTGAAATGATCAGCACCCGACACCTGAGTTGATAACTAATTAGGATGATAAAAGATTCCTAGAAGAGCCTATAAACTAGTAAGTTTCATAATGATCTCAGCAGTTGCGCGACCGCCATGTGCCCGCGGTTTTGTGCAATCGACAGGGGCGTATGGCCAACATTATCCATTGTTTGTGAATTGGCGCCTCGATCAAGCAGCAGCAGTAAAACCTCTATACGCCCGTACTCGGCGGCCCTCAATAACGCTGTACGTCCACCATAATTCCTTGATTCTAAATCAGCGCCTCGATCAAGCAGCAGTTGTACAACCTCTGTAGACTGGTGCATGGCAGCTGTCGATAACGCTGTACAGCCATCATAATCTCTCGATTCCAAATCAGCGCCTCGGTCAAGCAGTAGTTGTATAACTTTTTTAAATCCGTATATAACAGCTTTTAATAACGCTGTACGGCCATAATGATCTCTCGATTCTAAATTAGCGCCTCGGTCAAGCAGTAGTTGTACAACCTCTTCAGACCCCTGCACGGTGGCTGTTAATAACGCTGTAGAGCCATTATCATCCCTCGATTCTAAATCAGCGCCTCGGTCAAGCAGTAGTTGTACAACCTCTTTAAACTCGTGCACGACGGCCCAAAATAGGGCCTGTAGCTCGCGGCCAGTATTTGACTCAAGACCGGCGGATTGGTCAAATAAAAGTTGTATGACCTCACTGTATCCTTTTTCTCCAATCACCAGCGGGCCCTTGGCGCCCTCCCAATAAGGAAATTCCTCGGACCATAGCAAATAAGCCTTCGAGCCTAGGTCGCCTAGTAAAACCATACGCCCTGCACCGGACTCGTGGTTCTTGACAAAGGCCTCATAGAGATGAGTAACCCAATTTTTAGTTGAGTAATTAAAGAAGGCGTAATTAGCTTCGCCATTTGCGTCTGACGGAAGAGTACCTCTGGGGTCAAAGAGGTTAAGATACAGTATACAGAGCTCCGCGAGAACAGAATGTGCATAGCCGATACTGATAGAGTGTTGCCAATGTAACTTTGATGGAATAATTGCAGATGATAGCGATTTCTTGACGATGAACTCTGCCATTGTGTGGTGAATTAAATAGATCTTGGCATGGCGGATTGAGACAAGTGATCCAAGTAAAGCTTCGAAATGTGACTCAAAGTTCTTTTCATCGCCTAGTTCGATATCACTGATGGAATTGCATTGTTTATTTACGCTCATGGCAACGTTCATTTCCAAGACCGTCAGTGGCTGACTTGCTCCCAAGATGATGCATAAGGCTTTGCGAACTATTAGGTAATTCTCAGTTTTGTTAAGCGTTTGCTCATATGCCTCGTTGATACTCTCCGGTAGTGATGCGATAACGATCTCGGCCTCGTTTGGTGCAATTTCTAAGTTTATTGCTGCTAGGTATTCGAACACAAGGTATACCCAGAGGTAGGTAGGACTTGGAATGTCGAGCAGTCTCGTAGCCAAATAATCTTTGGTATGTTTTGGGAGCTTTTTGTCCGTTGCTAGCTGTTCGACTCGATCTTTGATGAGATGATTAAGTTCATCGCGAGCGGTCTCTAACTCTTGGTCTCCTGATAGGCTAATAGAAAGAAGGTCATCCCCAAACTGCCGGCTAAGCTCTGATACTATATCTCCATATGGACGGCTGGTGAGCAAGAACTTTATCTTGCTAGGTCCCAGCCCGTATGGGCTGTATAGGCCACTCAACATCCGGAACAAGTACTGAAGATCTGATTCAGCGCATTCGTTGAGCGCATCCAGGACCATGATTGATGATCCTATTACTGGATCCCGTCCAGCATCCTTCATGATACCCCATAACGATGGTGCCAATCCGGTTAAGTCTTGTCCGTACTGTACATACCGTGGCATGGCATGTCGGATTAGAGAAGGCTGGCGGCAGAAAAGCTGGTGCAGCAGTGCACAAAGGGCCTGGGAAAAGTTGTTTTGATCCTGGTCGTTAAAAAAGAAGTAACTGATAGTTGCTGATCGTGGCAGGGCTTCGTCGATTAGATGTTTGGCTAGTACGGATTTCCCGCACCCAACGTCCGCTGTGACTAGTAGTACCCCTGACTCTTGCTCCAGCCACCTTTTGAAGTGCTCGTGATGCAGGAACCAATGGCACGTTCCTTCTGCCCGGGTTTCCACCTGATCTTTAGCTCGTTTGTACTTGCTACCAGCTGCGATACGGAACAGTTCACGGCACTTTTCTTCGTCAAATAGCTTCTGCTTCGCCATACTATTCCGTGCTTCTTCTGGACTATCACTGGTTTTGATCTCTCCTTTGGGGGTAATATCAATCTTCGCCTCATAAAACCCTGCAGCTTCTTCAAGATGCTCATTTTCTCCAACATCTATTCTTTCGGTTGGAATGTCCCCGAACTCTAGGTTACCGTCAGCAGCCTCGGGGAAGTCGTCAAGAATTCTTTCGATGGCTTTGTCAGCGCGGTTCGAGTCTTCGATGTCGTCATAATTAGCGCCAGATTCAGCCTTCCCCGAATCCCCCTCACCAGCTACAGCATCATGGTCCAAGTATCGTATCGAGAGAAACGCCAACGCCTTTAGGTGCCCTGCTATGTGCCGAGAAACTTTCCCAAGATCTAACTTCCTTTTTTCTTCGGTCTTTGACGATGAAGAAACATCCTCTGCTATATTTTTAGAAGTCTCTTCATCTAAGCTGGTGAAGTCTTCCATATCTTGAAATTTCACTCTCGGACCCTTTGATGCTGGCACTTTCTCATCTGCAACCTTGGAAGGTGCTATTTCGTAATTACCGAGGACTTGTTCTTGAAGCTTGAATACTTTCAAAATATCTTGATTGCATAGTGGACAGATGTTTTCTCCCCTCGGTGATGGCAGCGTATTGCGCACTAACCTCCTCTTCAGCTGATTAGAATTCAGATCGTTGGAGTGTTCGGTTTTCAAATGATGTTCGAGCTCTCTTTTCTCTCTAAACTCAAGATATTCGTGGGGGCTGACGTCACAGTACCAGACCTGGGGGCTGTGTATTCTCCGCGCCCAGTCAGTTGTGTGGACATCATCCATGTGTTTGCGCCATTTTGAGAAGGACGTAAAGTAGACAGCTGGCTCTGAACAGTCCTCGGATATACACACGTACGGCTGAAGGTCTTTCTTGAAGTGAGCTCTTCGTGGATGTTAGACCCCAATATCATTCATCAACTGATCATTTCAAGGGCTTACCTCCACCATCCTGGTATGTTAAGGTTTGAAACTTTTATCTCATCCGAGCACCAGTTGCAGGCACAGTACTGATCTCCTATTTCGTGTTTGGGCCTGGGAGGGTAACAATATCCCCGAGCGATGGAGGTAATAGTGGACGTATCGGATACATCAGTCAAACTACTATTGTGATGTTGGAACTTTTCAAGATCAAATCCGGAGTCTTCGGTCTCAGAGTAGGCGGGCTGTTGGAAAGATCTGGCCGGCGGTGTCTCTGTCTGTAGGATGTCCAGTCGAGATAAATCATCTTGGACGGAAACGGGGACTTCTTCCCATCTAGGTTTTTCAGTTTCCAGTTGTGGAAGTTCCAGTATAGTTTGAATTCGCCGACCCTTAAGCTTCTCATTGTGTTTACCTTCATAGAGTAATCGGAGCCTTCGGAAAGAAATAGATGATACTAACTGAGCTGCAAGACTGCTACTCATGCTAGGAAGCCGACCCGTCACAATGAGTGAGGCCATCTTCTGAAATTCCTCAACATTGCCCGGGTTAACCTTATGCGCAAAAGCTTCAACTCTGGAAGTGAGACTAGATGAAGGCGACTTGCGAATAAGAACCGCTAGCCGACGGAGCCTATCTATCGCTTCTCGAATCGCATCTAGAGCTGCCACCGCTGCCAATGAGGTCGAAGTCCCCGAAGCAATGACGAGGGGGTCTTTTGAAACAATCTCTTCCTTGCTGGCAGGGTCGAACCAAAAGCCTAACCAAAAATGAGCACTTGGGACACCATCCTAGTTAAGATTGCAGAATTGTTCATGATCGGAAAGGCAAAAAGAAATGGTGACAAGCTTAAGAAATACAACACGAACTATGGCTTAGATTTCGCTCTAATAACTTGAGCATCCTTAGTACGAGATCTCGGGTTTCAGGGTAGAGTTTGAGTCGATGATCGAGAGAGATGCTGCCGTCGGTAAATACTCCGATGAAACCTGCCCAGAGCTCGAAGCGTTGAAAGTAGTCGCGCACCGCCCTGTAGTGGGCTCCGATACCTCCATGGCCAACAAGAGTAGATAGCAGTTTCTGAAATAAGCCCTCGCATCGTTGTGCCCAGTCGAATATCTCCTGCCCCTCGTTTGCTTCGAGGCCCGACATTTGGCATGCTCTGTTGGCAGATGAAATGAGGACTCGGGACATTCAAGGTATGCAGCCTACTCGCATAAGTATGTAGACGGTCGCGTTTAGAGTGGAGGAGGGTTACGAAATGAGCGAAGGAATCGGGTCGAATACAATTGGCTTCCTCTTTGAGCTGATGTATGGCTGACACCGCCTGCAAGTATTTTACGCGAACCTATCATATTGCTGGCCAGATTCCCACAGGATGCCGGCGAGCATCTCGGTGTTTCGTGGGGATCTAGGAAATGTCGGTCGCTTTTCATCCCCCCATCACCCCTCAATTAACAATGTCAACTAGAGGCAAGGGAGCGTCCGAAGATTGTTGCTGATACATGTCGCATCGACTCGATGCAGCAGTCTTGGAATGGCGGGTGCTCGCAGCGGTTCAGCCGCTGTTTGCAGCACCCGTTCCCTGGGACTTGGAAACTCACATCGATACAGCAGATGCCGATGTCGCCGGAACAGCTAATGCGATCACCATCGACACAGCAAAGGAAGTCTTTGCAAACGAGATGGGCGAGATGCGCATCAATTTAATCGATCTTTCAGGTTTCGATTTAGAACAACAGTCGTTTGAGAGTTGCCGCTATAAAATGAAACACCTGCTTCTTCTTCTGGAGACGTTGGTACTGGAACAGGTGCTTCATGATCCTGATGCTCGAGAAGGAGAACAGAGTCTAGCAGCAGTACGTACTTATGCTCGACCTTTGTCTGGATACTGTTGAGGTTCTTACTTTGTGGCGACTTTAATTTAGGAGCAAGATGATAGCCACCGCCTCTACCAATCCATCTCATTTACGCAGGTGGTGAAAAAGAGAGTGTGGTCCTGGTTAGCCTTCGAGAGCCCTGTTCTAGAGTCCGAACAAACATCCACGACAGTATATATGCGCCCCAAGACCTCGACTACGGATATAGTACGACAAATACAACCATATGAAAAGCTAGAAGCGTTGGGAAGAATTGTAGCCAAAAGGTCCGATCAGATCAAGCCTTTGGTTGAATATTGCAAGGTGTTTATCAACCTACAGCTCAGCCTAGAGAGCTTTAAGTGCCTCAAAACCAAGGCCATGAAGGTAAATAGGGTTGTGGACGGTCTCCCCCAAAGAATGGGTATGGCAAACTTAAGCGCACCAAGGGTGCAAAAGTTGCCCAGGACAAACTGGGAGAGTCGGAAGGCCACCGAACTCTCTGACCGTCTCTACCAGCTGCTCGGAAAAGCCATTTGTAACGGATCCCGCATGCACACAGCCGAACTCCAGTTAGACGGCTTTAAACTAGATGAAAGCTGCATTAAAAACTCTCTAGTACAGGATATACTCGTGTCTTGCCCAATTGGTAACGGCCGGCATGAATGCCGTTGTATCTCGATTATGCCGTAAGTCGCAGCCTTCACAACTTCCGAGCCAGTAGCTTACTTAGAACACTCTACAGGAACTCAACGGTGGCACCTGATGCAATTCTCAGCGATTTTTGCGGTTCTATCCGCTTATTCAGACCCAGGCCGTTTAATATCCACTTCGACGAAGATGATTTGTGGTATAACAAGTCCCATCCCGAAACACCAGCCCATAATAACAACTCTGGGATGCTAACTCTTGGAAATCTTCTTGACTATGGTTTCTTTGGGAACGACCGCGATGGTGACATCTTCAGTCTAAACGATAAAGCGGTTCTCGCTTTATCGCTTGCTAGAAGTCTTGTTCACTTGTGGCATGGGCTGTGGACGCGGTGCCAATGGACAGCAGAATCCATCCAGTTTCCCCACACGACAAACGAGATACTCAACAGGCACCGTCCCTTCGTTACCTGTACCCTCACGAAGAGTACCGAGTCACCTATGAAACCAACCGCGGATGAACTTCAGCTCTCAGTACTCGGTTTTGCTCAGCTTCTTGCTGAAATTGAGACCGGCAAGCGAATACACTTAGATCACTCCTTTACCTCCGTTGAAGATTTCAAAGACGGCATCGAAATCGCCATGGAGTCGCGGAAGAATGAGTTTGGGCGCCGAGATTATAACAACGCTGTCCAGAAATGTCTACAGTTCATGGCATTGTTGAGAAGAGAATCCGTGGACAGGAAGGAGGACCTTTTGACTGTGGCTAGAAACGTCCTTTACACTAATATCATCGAACCCCTTGAAAAAAACTTCAATCAAATTCCGGACCCAGTCGCTGCTATGATGTCCTGCCCACTTAAGATCCAAGGACACAGCGCCAGCGATGAGTTAATCACTTCTGTACCCCAAGTCACGAGTGAAAATACACTAACTGCAATGTCTACGCGAAGAGACACGCGAAGACAAGGTGACTCTACGATCCCTTTTGACTACCGTGGTACTTGGATGTCGAAACGAGACAACACCGGGGTGCTGTTTTTTGATGGGAAGTCTACTGCCCGACAGGAGTACGTGGTCTTACCTCTATCTCAAAACCTTTTGTACTTACTTACTATAAGCAGGCACATTGACCGAGCGAAAATCTTTTTTTGCGCATTCGAAAAGTTCCGCAAACGACATATCATTCCAAAGATAAATGAAGGTAGAGACGGAAGACGACGCATCAGGATCGCCATCTTGGATACTGGGATTGATCAGGGGAATGGGGATATCCGCGGTCTCGTCGATGGAATTAACGATTCTCGCAAGAAGCAGAAGCTTCCCAGGATGGATTGGAACCCGATAAAGGGGATCAAAAGTTTCACTGGTGACGACGGAGTCGACGAATTTGGCCATGGGACGCATGTGGCTGGGTTGGTGCTGCAAACCGCACCAGATGCGGATCTCTATATTGCCAAGGTGTCATGTGACAAGGAGTTCACGGATACAGGAGCTATCGCGCAGGTGAGCCATTTCAGTTTGTTAGCTCTAAGAGGTTTTGAATTTATTTTGTCTCGTCCTTCACCCTGTCGTGGGATGGTGGCTACGGAAATGGCTACTTTGAAAAGACAACTATAGTATTTGGCCAATCATTCGTCTAATCAATTCGACGTAGGCCATTTACTGGGCGATCGAGAACGAGGTCGACATCATCAGCATGTCTTTCGGTTGTGAGTTCGACGATCATCAAGTCGAGAATGCCTTGGATTGTGCGTTAAATTCACAAGGCAAAAAGGCGATCCTGCTCGCCGCTGCGTCCAACAATGGACGCAATAGAAAACGCACATTTCCTGCTCGCCATGAGGGAGTGATTGCTATACACTCCCTTGATGGAATGGGCAACGATGAGGGAGGTATGAATCCCTCAAGGCACGGTTATTTCGAGAATTTTGGAACCTTAGGCCTGGGGATAGAAACGTCATGGGATGAGATGCCACCCGAATTAGGATCCTCGCCTAATACACCAAGTAATACGGCTACTACGAATGTGTATAAGTCTGGAAGCTCCTACGCTACCCCCATCGCGGCGGGAATTATAGCAAACTCTATTGAGTGGATGGACTACATGAAAGCCAAGGGTCAGCTGAATAGACAGCAATATAACTCTCTCAGGAAACCTAAAGGGATACGCCTCATGCTTAAGAAACAGTCAGAGGCAGTTGGTGATATGCTCTCTGTTGCGCCGTGGATATTATGGAAGGAGGACCCCTTGGATCCAGTTATTGAAGGAGAGGCGCCTCGTAAAGTTGATGAGCAAGCAGATAATCACGTTCTTGAGCTGCTATTGGAGGACTTGCATCCAGTGAAGCGGGATAACAGGTGATTTAGTACGTAGCCATGGGATTAATTAGTAAAAAAAAAAAAAAAAAGAATTAGTAAAACTAGTCCCATCGGGTTTTATATGGGATAGCGATAGATAACTAACACCCAATGTTGAATAGCGCACAGACGAAATAATTAACAGCGAGAGCCGACCCCATTCTTATGGTGCATCACAAACCACTTCACATCGCCCACCTCATCTTTCGACTCGATAATCCCAAATTCATCTCCCTCCGCCTGTTCCGTAGCAATAGTCCACGAAATATCACCTTCTCGCTTGAAACGAAGGGGACTAGCATCTTGGATGCGCTCGTTTCCGTCAAGCATACTCGCGCCCACCGTAGACAGCTTATGGTCCTTGAAATTGTCCCCCTCAAAGACGATTCGTTCAACGCGAAATCCTAGGATGAAGTCCGTCTTCGAGCCAAAAGAGACCCCCTCAGTGCGGTTCCTGATATACTGGAATAGCGGCTTGGCACCCACGACGCCCTCCAGCTCCGTGACAACAGCGCCGCCGTTGATCTTCGTGGCGACGTCGGGGTTTATTGATGCCCCGCCTTTGGCGATCTTCAGCCCGCTTACCATGTATATCGGGACGCGGTAATTCCGGCGTTTCATGTAGTTCTTGACCCCATCCTGTGCGAGAACATTCTTAACATATTCGTCTGTTACGAAGAATTCGTGGGTCTGCAGCTCTGGTGCGATGATAACATCTTTCGAGTTCCGCTCAAGGAATAGGCCAGTGTCGGCACCGAATGGAACACCGAGAAGGGACAGAAACGTCGTCCATAGACCGAACCGCCCACTCAACAGCTCGCTGCGGGTGGACGAGAACCGTTCCCAGCGGGAAATGTCTTTGAGGTCGTCCTTGTCGATCGGCAACCGGCATCTGCGGTTCACTGGGTCAAGATTGGGACTCAATGGGTCCACAAGGATGTCCCCCAGCTGCAGGGAATTAGGAGAGAGGGTGAAATTCGGGGAAACGATATATGTCTTGGTGTTTGACATTGTGGGATGTCGTGGGATAGCCTGGAAAATTTCGATGGCACTGGCGAGAGCATGTCCGAGACCAAGCTGATGACTAAGAGCTACAATCCTAGCCGTCGAAAAGCAGGAATATAGCCTAGCGAGACCGAAATAAGGATTGCGCCGGGGAGGAAATTCAAATACTAGACCAAACTGGTGGCGAACTTTGTCATGAAAATATCCAAGGTATGGTAACACGTGAAATCCCTCTTGCTTCATTCCTGACAAGAGACGCGTGATTCTGTTAACTCGGTGGAGCATTTGAGGGGGAGAATCGTCGTCTGTATAGGAGAATATCTCAACAACGACTGTTTTATCTCCCATTTTCCCAAGCTTTAACGAGCTTTGGTCGTCTTCGAGTTCTAGGTCCCCACGGCGTATCTCGTAGCCGTCCTCAAAATTGTTCTTCTCTGCCACGGCTTGTAGTAAAACCACAGCATCTTTTTCGTCAGTAGCCACGATGCATGGCTGTTGGTGAGCAACTTTATGGTATCTTAACGTAACATCTTGGGGAACTGAAGTCTCCAATGCTTCATGGACAGCTTCTGTAGAAGCATGGATTTCTTCAAGATATTTTTCGGCTTGCGACCTGTCTCCTTCGAGTGCTCCCTGTGTCGCCTCCTTCGATGCAGAATCCATTGTCCTATGTAACGCACGCAATTTTTTATTGATCTCATATTTCGCAGTGTCACTTAGTCCGTCGAGAACAGACCCCGATGTAAAAACAGATCCGTTGAGGCCCTCAAGATGATGGGCCTTAAGTATCAAAGCCTCTATATTAACCCCCATCACTTGATCTGGGGCGGCAGTCTTGAGCCAGTCGGCAATGTCTTGGCCTCTCGGGTCATCCGAGAGAGAGACCAACATCACCATGTAACCAGACGGTTTCTTTCCGTATCCTTCAGGTATTACCTCGGGGATTTTCTTTAACATTATGCCAGTAGGAGTTTTTCCTACAAAATCGTGGAAGATCGGAGTTTCTGTATCAACAACTTAATACTTCTGATCAAGGCTAGCACAAAGAATTGATTGCACCTTACCAGTAATCCTATCGCTTTCTCTAATCCTATCAGCAAGCTTACTAGCGTATATGCCTAAATTTGCATGAGATGCTAGTTCTTTTATGAGCACCCTTGTAAATGATCTGCTGCTTGGGGCCACCGTTCGAGAGTTTTTGGCACATGCAGCGATCATCTCGAATTTCCCGGATTCCTTAACACCCGTGGCAATCAATGCGGCATTGCAACAATCAAGAAGTAAGAGAACATCGCAGGTTGCATTGAAAAGAGATTGCTGCGCTATGTGCCAAGATAGCGTTGGGCCGCCCTTTTCAAACCTGGGGATATTCACAAGTTAGTTAACTAGTCGCCTTTTGTGATATAGTCTTTTTTATGCAGAACCTACGCTGCCCATCTGACATGTTCTTTCTCGTCTTTGTCACAATGTCCGGCGTAGTAGATGATCAGGAGCGCGTCTTTATCTAGTTGTCGAACGCTGCTTCTGAGTTGATCATCGAGTCGATCTGCTTGTGTTCCATCCCCCGGTATTTCAAAGCATGCGACCTTGTATTGGAATACATCCCTGAAAAGCTGAGAGAGGCTTTCTATCTCTTTTTTTGGATTGAGGTCATTCTCAGCCCACGAGAGTATCAACACATTGACAATAATGTATGGATTCTGCCCCGGAAAATACTGACGTATACCCGCTTGATATGATTGAATGATTTCTTCTTCGAGTACCATTGTTAATCTGAACACTGCATGAACAAGTCTGAAGGACTATAGTGCAACACAGACATCAAAGGGGGATAGTAGTGTCTGGGTAGACAGAAAATAACCTAGGACCTTGCAGCCGATCTTATCCCAAACCCCGCACTATAGCATGCATGTGGCATAGAGCGTTGCCTTCTGCTTCAAATGTAACCCTGCCAGTAGCAAATTAACTGTTCTGGGTCAGCTTACGCCCACGCTGGCTTTGGGAAGGTTGCCTACTTCGTTGCCTTATAAATTTGATCCGTAGTAGCCATATACCGTCCGCCGCCTTCATCAACTATCTACATATCGTAAACTTCGTTACATGCGCCTTGGACAGCTCGCGGATTTCAAACCGTGTCACTCTCCACTTCATTGTACATTGCAATGGCTTCCGATGAGCAACTCCGTCAGCGAACCAAACCCGACGACTCTGAAGAAGAGAGCGATGAAGTGAGTAACCCGGCTTTGACGAAAGCAGAACTTGCTGATCATAGGGGTTCGCTTATAGGATCTCACCACTTTCACTGGAAATGCTAAAGGAAAGTTCCGCAGTCGCGTCAGGGAATACAAGGACCAAACCGAGGCATGCCAAGGTTCCCAGAATGCTGAAGGAGCGGCTGATTAACTGAAGAAAATTAGTTCCCAGCGGTCCCCCTGTACTCGGTGGGAGAAACCGTCTATTTAGCATTGTCAGGCAAAGCACCTGCAGGGCCATACGTGGTTGTGGCAATTAGTGCACAGAGATACTATACTATCAAGCGAGCGGATAATGGCCAGTTACTTTCCGATGCCGTCGACGAATCGATGCTTCTGGTCCGCACAAGTTGATTAGCGAGCAGTCTAGACTGCGCCCTAGTTTGCCCCCTTCAGGCAACAAGACAGCGCCACGGAATCGCACGTAGTATAAGGCTCAAGAACATGATTTACTTTTGGCATAATGCAAGAAAACAATAGCTACTCTTGAAATCTCAACTATCTCCATCGCTCGTTTTACCATTTTTAAATTAAGAACATCATGTCGACACCCGGCGGATTCTCTCGGAGAATTAGGCGTAGGTTGAAGCAGCAAAGTGCAATATTCTGTAATGTGCTCATATGTTCGCTGACGCTGGAAAACAGCCCATCCTCCAGTGCAGGGCTCCCACCTTCTGTTTGGTCACCACCCTCGCAAAAGTAGGTTCAGACAAAACACCCCCTGATTTTGAGATTGCCGCATTTCTAAACCTATATAGTCGAGAGCTTCCGCAGAGGATATCCCCGGGTATCCGCGTTTATGGATAGTGAACGCAAATTTGTCATGTTCAGACATTTTGGGCGACTGCATGCTCGCTTGTTGCTGCACAAGCAAGACCAGCTTGCTGAGATAGAAAACCAATTGGAGCAGATTGATATGGGGGAACCAATCGAGTTCTTCTTAGCTAGTAATAGACAGGACCCATCGCAAGAAAGACGTGCTCTTCTAGACCAAGCAGAGAAGAAGTTGAAGGAGTATAGTAAGCATCAAGCATAACGATATCACGTGTCCATGCTGATCAACAGCAGACAAATTGATGGTGGCCTATTATCAAAATATCGAACGACCTAAGCCAACCGAATCAAACGTCAAGAGTGTCAGCAATTGGATGGATGGTACAAAGCCTCTTGTTGCAGCAGAGTCCGGGTTTCTGAACGACTGGGACGATTTGCGGTCACCCCGAGACCCGGCAGACCATAGTGGAATCGATGTGTTTCTCGGAAACTTAGCTGCCACCCTCACTAAAAGAGGCTTCGCCAAAGTACGTACATACATAGGTGGCGCTTCCGGGGCCGTGTGCTGATGACCATGCTGACGTTACTACGGATATCGTAGCTCTTTACTCATGCGGTGAGTTACTTTTTATTGCTGTCTTGTCCGCTACTTATCACTTACACGTTTTTGCACGTTAAGGATGAGTTCACTAGGTCAGAAGATAAGCATATACTTCTCTACCGACAACCACAAATTTTGGCTGCCTCCCGTTTTCTCACAACTATTTTCGCCGTTTTATCACTCACTATCCCGATCGTGGTCTTATATAACATCACCAGTACGGCGGTACGACTCGTGGTTCTTATCATATTCACGGCAATATTTTCATCTATCTCATGTTGGCTGACGGAGTCACGCAACTATGAGATCCTGGCGGCCACAGCTGCATATTGTGCGGTGATGGTCGTTTTTGTGGGAAATTTGTAATACTGGGCATTAAATTGTAGGGTCTTTAGCTCTCTCCTAAACAGTTAAATTCTTTTTTGTACTTATAAGAGTGTGTGCTTAGTGATATATTTGTTGTGGAATAGCCCCAGGAGGCTGCGGCTTACGGGGAGGGGCGTTCAGTCTGCATGTACTTCGTATTTATATCAGTATTATTAGCTCCAAAATATAGTTTCAGGATCTCTGATAGAGGTATAAAATGACTTCTATTGCTGCGCAGATATCCTAATCGGATGACACTACGCGACGTCCGTCTATATACATACATGCCAATTATTTAAATGCGATTAACGATGATCGTGACAAATAGTTGAGAGCTTTCTTGTGTAATACAATCAGTCAATTTACAACATCTAGCATTATAAAATGTGATACCCAACCAGCAATACCTTTTAGAAAATCTAGAGTACTGAGAAATCCATTGATGCTAGAGTGGCGTTTCACTTTCACTGAAAAGTGCGGTCTTGGCCCAACTCCCCTTTCCTCTGAAACTTCCCTTTCATCCTTGTGACCTATTTGGACCAAGTCTTTCGGGGAGATGTTTTCAAAAAGACGACTAAGTATATTGGAATATGCTCCATATCCACTGTCAAACAACATTGGATGATGAAGCCGTGGATGATACGCTTTCGTCCTATTTTTAGATATATATTATAAAACACGGAAACTGCTGTCGAGATTCGTTAATTAGCGTCACAAACACTTACCAGATTGGCTTAGAAATATTTATTGACCTGTTATAAAGCCAAGGGGTTCATGCAAGCCATCCTTCTCATTTCCTAGGTGAGAAGTATCAGTCCCTCATTAATATCCGAATGGCCTCACTTCTAATGGCCGATTTTGCAAGGCACACGCAGACATCACAACAAAGAGATTTCTGGATATAGTATGAATGACTCTACGAGGTCTTTTAGAGACCTCGTGCAACAACAAGAGTGTATTACCTACCTCACGCACAGGGTTCAGGGCACCTCGATTTATCTTGCCTCCTCGCTTCAGTATAACTTTTCGGCAGATGAGGTAATTTCGCCTTCTATCACATTTGCAGCACCAACGAAGTTAGAACATTAAAGCTTGGAAACGCGCAGATCAGCGTCGTAGGTTTGTTAGCACTTTTCGAGGGCGAATGGAATTGGCCTACGGTGTTAGGTTTGTCCTGCTTAGCACCCATAATAGCGAATAATGGAGTCTTAGCTGAATTTGTTTGCTCGTGCAGATGTATCGGTGTTCGATCCCATTTCGTGCCATCGGCGTAGGTAACGCGGGTGTAGTATTTTCTAGACTACTTCGGAATACAACCCCTATCGCGGTGCGGCCCAACCTATACCAACCTCTTTTTCCCTACGCGTTACCATTGCCTCGATGAGACGATAGTTTGTCTATGCTGTATGGATGCAATCTGCTCAAGCCCAAATAGTGCCAACAAAAATACTGGAGTTTCGAAGCGCATACCTAGGTGGCACCTATGGGAGGGTTGCAGCGATTGTTTTCCGGTTAGGCACTCGTGAAGCCCCAACGATGAGCCCGTACCCAGTCGTGACTAGCCCCCAAACATGCATCCCCGTCCCTCTATTGGCAAGCGACATCCTTAGTAGGGTATATAGGCCCGCACTTGGATCATTCAAAGGCTCTTACTTGCTAAATCTTGCCTTATCACACGGATACTAATTTTGGACCCCGCCTTACTTGGATAATGACTTACGGTTTGGTCGATATACAGACTTGGGCAGCCTTCTAGAGAGACTAAGTGGCGCCATAAATCGCTGACACGTGCGACACTGAGAATCGGGGGCGGGCATGAACTATTCATCACTCGGATAACTCATACGCAGTCTCATATATTCTTAGGCTACTGATCTATGAAACTGTACCTCTGACTTGGGAATGTTGTGGAACGGAAACCGAGTTCGCCCTTGGATACCAGTTTTTTTTATATGAGCCATGTCAACGTGGAACTTATCAAAACACGCTCCTCGCCCATCTAAGATTACCATACAATGATCACTGAAGCCTAACTAAACCCCAGTGGCTCGAGACATTTGGGCTCAATAGATGGACGTGGCAAGCTTATGGAGGGTGGCTAAAAGGTGCGGGGATTCAGTGATGGATACTGCGTTGTTGCAGATTAGCCATGCGCTTCGCCTTGATGCTTCGCATGACTGTAGATTACTTACTTACGCATTGCGATTCACACACCTGAAGAATTAATCTAATTTCACTATTTTGGTGATAACATGCTGTTGAGCCGACTGAGGTGGCAGAAGTTTGCCACAGTGCCAACAGCGGGGGAATATAACACGTCAATGTGGTATTTCATGTCCCCATTATTGAGCATGGGGCGGCCAAACAGAAGTGAGAGTTTTCCGCGTCAATCGGCTAGCTACTGCGTTGCGTCCGGGAAGAAAAAAGGGGGCACCGCCGATTCGTTTGTCAAGTCCCTTCGGTGCGAAGTGTGGGCGAGCCAGACCTAACCTTGGCTTTGGGACGAAGACACCCTAGACTAACTAGCCTACGTGTGATACCTGACGAACGTGGACTGACAATGGAGCGAGTTATTGAAACGTGCGAGGTTGGTCGTAAACCTCATGCCCAACTCTTATTATCAAACTGAAGCGAAGAATCTTGATTCAAACGATAGAACGGTTGCCTGCGTGTAACTTATATCAGCCTCCATGCCAAGAATGATAGCCGCTATTTGCGATGCGTTTGTTGAGGTTGAAACGATACACGCGAATATCACGCCTGTATACAAGAAGCCGACGAACCTCTCCATGAGGAGTGGATTATAGCAGCTTCAAGCGTCCTTCTGCCCTGGATAGAACACCCACCGAGCCATTTCTTACTATCACGCAACGCAACGCACACTCATGGCTTCCGAGCAGGGCACACAGGAGGCAGCCACCCCAAAGATTGCCATCCCAGAAGTGGCCAACTTCCTCAGCCTTTTGAGCACGCTGGTATCCGACCCGTCAGCGACATGGATCAACAAGGTCCTCAAAGACAATGACGACATGAAGGCTGCTGTCAAACAAAAAGAGGCCGAATACAACGGTTTCATCAAGACAATTGCAAAAGTTAGCCGAGATTTTGAGGCGGAGGTTGAGAAATCAAAGCAGGCTGTTGCTCAAAGCGATGAAGCCAAAACGAAAGCCAGTGAATTAGCAACCGAAGTGGAGGATGCCAAAAAGACGATAGCCGACAAAGACCAGAAGTTGCAAGAAAACACAACCACAATCACCAACTTACAGGAAAATGTGGAATCTCTTGATAAGCAAGTCAAGGCCCGCGACGAGGTCATTAAGGGGCAGGGGGAGAAGCAAGCGAATGATGGCGCTTGCATCAAAGCGCTTGAGAATGAGCTTGGGATGACCAAGGATAAGCTAGATGCCACGTCAAATCAATTGAAGGAGCTTCGCGACCTCTCGTGTGAGGTAACCGATGAGTCAAAAGAGTTTGTGTAAGCACCATATCGCTTTTTCCTTAGTCAGCTAGAGAACAAACCCTAACGAGATATTCCTAGCTTGAACGAGATCAACAAAATCTACGGCTACGCGAAGACGCTCGCTACAAAGTACTTCGGCGACGAGGACTTGTCAGAGGAAGTTCTCTCCGACACCTTCCTTTTCGAAAAGATTCGCAAATTCGTCAAAATCCCCTTTCCCAGCTCAAACTCCCCCGCTGCGAAAAAGGCCCGGGTCGCTGCCTTTTTAGCTTGCCTAGGCTCCAGGCTAGCTGACTTGATCTTCCTCCCGTACTACACAGAACCTAATGATGACGAAGAGGAGCATCGTCATGGCATCGATGCTATTACTGCTTTACTGTCAAACCTATCACACAGTGACCCCATGCGGGAGCTGCATCTGCGCAGCGTGCTTCTAGCAATTTCCCCCGACGAACAGACGAAAAGAGGACTGGAAAGAGCGGATTCTATTGCCAACGACATGTACAATATTTTAGGCGTCCTACTCGAAGAGGATCAGCGGGTTGAATTTGATCGTGACGTCACTAAACTTTGTCAACTGGCTGTTGAGAGCTGGGACACGCTACGCCCACTCAAAGAAAAGGTTGAGCCTTTCACTATGTCAGAGGAGGATAACGAGAAATATTGGCTTCCGGCAGAGCTGGACAGTGTTAGCCAAAGCAAGAAACAGGCCAGCGGCAAGCCGAATGGGCTGGGCTCCAAGCCCTCGCTACAATCTCTCAAGTCGGCAAACAAGGTTGTCTTAGTCTGGCCCGGATTCTCATACGGCAGCGAGGTTTTGAAGCAGGGGTTCATGCTTCTTGAGTCCCAAGTCAGGTCTGCTGATGAGGAGCAGCCCCTGAAACGAGAACGAAGAGCCATGCAACGAGCTCTTACGTCTTCTCCAGTGCTGGGACGACACTCTACACATAGGAAGTCCAAAATTCTTAATCGAAAAGAGTGACTATGCATGGGGGCCATTATTCTCTCATTAGCTGCACTTTCCCAGCACCGACGCGCACGATTACTTCAGGAGAGACAATTGATGCACCTACAGCGAGTCGTTCTACAGCAACAATCTCCGGCTCGGATTGGTTATAAAAAGGGTCCCTAATTCAACGTTCATATGTACAACTTCCGGGAGTGTAATGATTGCTATCAGGTATTGGGCAGGGTTAGATTGCATTTTAGTCAGTTATTATGTGCTTTACGATATCCTAAAAGAACATGATTTTCATCCCAGTAGAACCTAGTCAGATCTACGGGTAAAGCCTTTTGCTTACTTACTCCTGCTTGATTATTAAAGTTTGAATCTTGCCTCAGTGACGTGGGAGCTTGGGGTTTATAATGACCTCAAGCTGAGCACTATGCGACTTCACTGCACAGAAGTTCAATTCTCTTTCTGGTTCGTAATCTGTCTTAGAGTCACTAGTATACCAACACGCCCTCAGCGTGGAGGCTTAGCTCATGACAGTAACCGTGTGTACGTACTTCACCTTCCCACCTTCGAGTCGAATCTCATGTGAGTCAGGTAAGCTACCGAGGGAATCAAACGAGCAAAGCACATCAACCGACCCGACCGTCTCATCAATGACATATCGCCTATTCCCGTTGTTCTTTGCGCTTCCCCCATGAGGCAGCGACGCACCACACGGCTTTGTCAGCGCAGACCCCTCAACACGCTCACAGTCCGTGCCCCAGGGGATAGAGTCTGCCGCCTTGGCATCAGTCCACATGTCGAGGTATGCATCTCCGACCCTCTTTAGCTCCGTCCTGTTCGCCCTTTGGCTCTCATCCAATGTACCCCAGTTCTCCTTCTCGATATATGACAACGTCTGCTTCGCATTGAAGAATAGCGCCCCCGTCGTCGCCACGATACTGTCAATTGACGAAATCGTACCCGCATCATTATCTGCGTGGCGGATCTGGGTCGAGATGACGTATGGCTTGGACCCTGTCGACGAGATCAGCACAGTGTAGCTGGCGCAAGCTGTAGTATCCGCCGTAGACCTGTTAAAGTCGATCTTGAGCAGCTGAGTCAATACCCCAGTCTTGATATCAACTTTTTTGTTATTTTGCTGATACGTAAAGTTGGTTGCCGAGAGCTTCAAGTTCGCGATATTGCCGCTCGTCTGCGCAGCTAGGTAGCTATCCGCAGCTGCAAGGAGACCTTCACGCGTGCATTCTGCACGACCGAATGTGACTAAACTAACCAGGGCTATGCCGAGGCCAAATGCGAGTTGTGAAAACATCCTGGGGAAGAAGAGTCGCAGTTTGCGTAGACGGCGAACGCAGAGGGACCGCGTGCCATGCGATGGCGAGGCTCGGCACCAGGTACATATAGACGATCTCCGCGTATACGGTAATTTACGCATACATGCGTTGTGCATCTCGATGTACCGGCCGCGATGCGGAGTAGAGATCTCCCATATTGGCCCTATATGAATGGGTGCAACGTTGCTCTACGAGATGCGCGAGCGCAGATACCCTGAATTTTCGTATTCATATTGATTTGGTTTACCGCAATTCGTTGGTTTTTCGTATTTGATTCCGACCTTTTTGTCAAAGTTCATACCGCCGAGTTGTCGTATTCTTGTCTGTCCCCATCTTTACTCAGTTCGTTTACTTATCAGCGTGTATCGAGCATCCTGTAATCCGTTACTGGCTTGTGGCCGGCCGCATTCAGCCACCGATAACCAACCGCATATGATGTATCAATTGGAAAAACCGGATAAAGTTTGAACTCCTCACTCGACGGTGGGAATGGCCGCGAGCTATGCCGCACGGAACGCGGTAAACTACCCGTACCTCCAACGCCGAGTTGGGGTACAGAATAAGTGGACGTTGCAATATGCATACCTAATGTAACTGACGTAATGATACCCTATGTTGCCCATTGTTAGGATCAGAAGCAATTCTCTACATCTCAATTTGACCGGTATATCTTACAATGCGATTTCTGTCTGTTGTTGAATGGCATAAATAGAGGACGTCCCGCGGTTGCTACAGTTGGCGAACCCCTTTAGACAGCGAAATTTGGTATCTTATACGTCGACGACTCTTAATATACCAGTTCAGGATGTATCGCCTGAACCGAATTATTACGATCCCAGCACTCTTCAACGCCATAGCGGTGTCGGGGCTGGTGTTTCCCGATTGCGCCAATGGCCCCGAGCTCTTGACTTCGAACCTGGTCTGCAACACTACAGCCAGTCCTGCTGAGAGGGCGGCAGCACTGATCAAAGCCTGGAACATTACAGAGAAGCTCACGAACCTCGTGAAGTAAGACATAGCATCCAATCCTAGCTGTAACACTAACAACGCAACAGTAACAGTACCGGTAGCGCACGACTAGGTCTGGCGCCCTATGAGTGGTGGAGCGAAGCGCTACATGGAGTTGCGTGGTCCCCTGGAGTTTTGTTCAATAGTTCAGGGGAATACTCAGGGGCCACTTCCTTCGCTAGCCCGATTCTGATGTCTGCAGCATTCGATGATGAGCTTATCCACGAAGTCGCGGACGCTGTTAGCACGGAGGCACGGGCTTTTAGTAATGTAGGGCGAGCTGGTCTTGACTACTGGACACCGAATATCAACCCGTACAAAGACCCGCGATGGGGAAGGGGTTCAGAAACGCCGGGAGAAGATCCGTTCCGTATCAAGGAGTATGTGAAGGCTCTGATCGAAGGTCTTCAAGGCACTGAAGATACCACCAAGGTGATTGCGACTTGCAAACATTATGCGGCATACGACTTGGAACGTTGGCATGGCATTAAGCGTTACGAATTCGACGCGATTGTTACGATGCAGGATCTTGTGGAGTATTACCTACCGCCCTTTCAACAGTGTGCTCGCGACTCTAAGGTGAAGTCCATCATGTGCTCCTACAACTCGGTCAATGGTACCCCAGCGTGCGGTTCGACATACCTAATGGAGACGGTATTAAGAGACTTCTGGGAGTGGAGTGATGAGAATCAATACATCACTAGCGACTGCAACGCCATTCTGAATTTTCATGAAGACCATAACTACACCAAGACAGCAGCGCAATCGGCAGCTATCGCGTTGAATGCTGGAACAGACACAATATGTGAAGTGGGGCGGAATACCGACGTTTCAGGGGCTTGGAACCAAAGTCTTCTGGAAGAGTCAATTATTGATCGAGCGTTGCGTCGGCTGTACGAAGGTTTGGTGAGAGCGGGATACTTTGATGTCCCCGAAGGAACGCCATACCGATCTCTCGGGTGGAAAGATGTCAATACGACAGCAGCTCAAGAACTAGCGCTTCGTTCAGCGGTTGATGGAATTGTGCTCAAGAAGAATGACGGCCTGCTTCCACTTCAGAATTTCAATGTATCATTGGCTTTAATAGGTTTCTGGGCAGGCGAAGCAGCAGGGAATCGTGCCATGCTTGGTGGATACGCTGGAGTCCCTGCTTATTACCACACGCCTATCAATGCGGCAGAGGCACTGGGATTCAAGTCTGTGACTACGACAGGGCCTCTCAACCAGTCTGAATCAGCCAACGACACATGGACTGTTGCAGCGCTAGAAGCTGCGGGCAAATCAGACATTGTGGTGTACTTTGGCGGGAATGATATGAGCATCGAGGCAGAAGACCTCGACCGCGACGCGATAGCTTGGCCAGGCGCTCAATTGTCTCTTATCGAGAAATTGTGTGCTCTGGGGAAACCATGCATCGTTGTCGAACTAGGAGACCAGAATGATGATACACCGTTGCTCGCCAATGGTAATATCTCCGCAGTTGTTTGGGCGGGCTTCCCCGGGCAGGATGGAGGAACTGCTGTGTTTGATATCTTGACCGGAAAATCGGCTCCTGCTGGGAGACTCCCGTCCACAGTGTATCCGGCCGACTATGTCAATCAAGTGCCGTTGACGGACATGACTCTGAGGCCAAGCAGTTCGAACCCCGGAAGAACATACAAGTGGTATAACGACTCCGTGTTGTCATTCGGATTCGGCCTTCACTACACATCTTTCAAGGCAACATTCAAAGAAGGCGTAGCTAATAAAACGTACGCAATCAGCGAGATTGTGGAAGATTGTCAACAGCGATACTTGGACTTGTGCCAATTCGACCCTATTTCCATCTTAGTAGAGAACACTGGCAAGTTGACATCCGACTTCGTCGCGTTGGCCTTCCTGTCCGGCGAATACGGGCCAGCACCGTATCCAATTAAGGAGCTAGCTGCATACACCCGACTCAAGGGTATTGAAGCAGGGACATCTCGCGATGCCAAGTTGGCGATTAAGTTGGGCGAGTTGGCTCGCGTTGATGGGAACGGAAATACAGTCCTGTACCCCGGAAAGTATCACGTCTTACTAGACGTCCCGACACAGGATCAGATCGTGTTCGAGTTAACAGGGGAACCTAAGACGCTCATTGAGTTCCCGCAACCCCCTGCAGACTTGGGCGAAGGGAATGGACACGAGAATCTCTGACTAGTCTCCGAGCTGTAAAGAACGCGAACTTGGATTGGAAGCTTGGCGTGCGCATTAGGTACTTAGGAGTAATTATTCGCTTTAGTCAATTAATATGCAAATAAGCCCTGGAATTACTTTAGTTCCATTCCATATAAGGTAATCATCGCCTAACCTAGGATTTTAACTAGATTGTCACCTATTTCTTCCTCAGTCGCTCGTAAAAATGTAAACTAAAACGAATATCCCAATGGGTCAAAGTTGTCTCTAGAAAAGTTCATTAGATAGCAACAGCGCAGCAATCATCTTACCCAATCGTAGTTTCTATTAACTTAATCGATATCAATAACTTCCCACTTCTCCATCCAGACTACTTGCATGTGTAGTTTCTTGTCGTCCAATTCTCGGCATTTCTTCGCCTACAACTCGGAGTCTAAGTGGATACGAAACACTGAATGGGTGTAGCTATTTTAGCGTTTCCATGGGATCATTCTTTTTCTTCATACTGTAGGCCGAAAGGACAGCTGCTAAACGGAGCAAGAGTTATACCGAGTCGTCGATGCCGACAGGGGGCAGGAGGGGCTCCGCGGTCGAACAACCGGGATAAGAGATGCCCCCTCACGACCGGAACAACTTACCTCTGACAGACTTAGGAATGAAGAGAAGGGTTCGAGGAACCAAGTTGAAGCATGAAATACCATGATTTGCTATCCTAGAGGGGCAGCGGGCGCTCGCTAAAACCCGAAGCCCGCAGAATGGTACTATCAATTTCGACTCTGTCCTCTCGCCATCATATAAAGCAATAAAGGCCAGGTGAAAACTAGGAGTTCAAGCTATACCTAACATAAGACTAATCACCGGAAATTCTTCCATAATCCTACAAATCTGTATCTTCAACGAGTCTATACATCACAACAATGACCATTACACGAGTCGGCTTTGCCTCTATCCCTGACCCAACTTTGCAGGAACAGGCGATTAAGATCTTTAGCGACTCTAAGAACACTCGTTTGAAAGTGAGTTATGCTTTTCTAACTAAAAGCGGGCAGTGGTCCAATACTCTGAAACCTTTTAGGATGGTAAACCCTACATAATCGAGTCACGAGCAGCCAAATGTAGAAGTATCCGTGACACCACCGGCACCGATAACTGGAACGTTATCGTTTGGTTTACGTTTGACAGCGAGGCGTGAGTGTCTCTTCATCCATCCTTTTACACTAAGGGGCCCTTAATGATGTTGTCTGACCTATTTTAATCTTCAGTGATGCCGAATACTATCAGAATGAGGACCCTGTGTCCAAAGAAATGATCAAGCAAGGCGACAGTGAGGGTATCGACTTTATCGCTGTACTCGCCAAGTTCGATGATTAGCGCATCGTGGAACATATGAAGGAGTGCCACACGTATACGTACCGGAGGGTTTGCGACACCCGATATCATGTAAATAGCCATATGCGCGACGGCAAACCACCGATGCAAGGTTCGAGATAAACCAGTCAAATCGGGAAATTTGATCTGACTCTACCCGAACCTCTGAGACAGTTTGCTTCTGCAAGAAGTGCAGTCGGCAACTTTAGGCGAGGCTATTCTAAGAATGCAGTAGTAGGATCGCAGAATCAGAAATTTCGAAGTCTCCGTCCGTGAATATACGCAGGGGTTCGAGGGAATTGTAACACTGATAGATGGGCTACAGAGCTAAGGCAAATATATAGGAGCGAATAGCATAGCTAGGGGATGATAATGTGAATGAGATTCCAAACTGGAACAGAAGTAAATATTATCTTAGTTGCCTGATCTTCTTGCCAGATGGCGCCTCTACTCTGACGGCATTTCGCTTCTTAAACGCCCAGTTCAAATTTAGAGTTTTCGGGTTCGTCGGCTGAAGCCCTTCTCCCTCGCTGCTCGAGAATATTCCGAAGCTTGGTAATCCTATTGTCTACTTTTACTCGTGGGTCTTTACCTATTTAACTGCGGGGATGTCGAGGAATAGTGAATCAAGGGATAGTCTTTTACTGTCTGTTGCGTGTAATAAGTCGCTAAGTGAGCAACTAAGAAATATAATTAGATGGATTGCGCTTCTATAAGCGGCGTTCTATTAACTAAGGCATCTCGTGGAAGAACAGTGTTGGATATCATACGCTTTAAGGTTGTAATTTATTTATGTAAATTTCATGAACAACAAGCTACCGGTTCAGCTACTCCAAGAACTGCCTCATTCTTTTTCGAGACAGGAGGTTATGAGATCGGTAATTAGAGTTGAGGCTATTCGGATATAAAAGAGCCCATCTCATTGGATAGGGAATTAAATATGGTCTGCAGAAGATTATTATGCAATAAGGATATCTTTCTACGCCCTTGTACTTAACTGTAAATGTTATACTTATTTGGCTCGACCTAGCAGAGGAAATCAGTGACCCTATCACCACCGAAATGATTAAAGAAATATTGTAGATAATAGCGTTAAGAAATAAAAATGAAGATAATTTACAAGTGAGTGAGTCAAGATATTTCGTTAAAACAGTTTATTTACACGGAGCGTCGAGAATTAAGTGATGGAGATAAAGCACGGATCCGTATCTGCCGTTTAGATATGTACCTAGTCCCTGTACCCGATCTAACCTCAAAGGGCTCTTACCATGCCCATTCGCGCTCTGGGCAGGCGGTTTAAAGTGAATTGACTTCGAATTGGTTTCAAGTCGCGACTCTGTCGAGGAGTTTGTTTACCGTGACGGTATATGTATAGCTTAACGTACCTAGGTAATACGTAATATGGGTGGATATGTACAGACTTACTACTTATTACTAGTACAGCGTCACTACAGTATGTAGGTAATACTTTTACAGTAGATGTTGCGGCTCACCAGCCAGTAAGTACCTACAGTGGGTACTGTAGGTACGGGGAGCTCCCCACCATGTCTCGGGTGACTTGGCAGCTGGTGGAGCCGCCAGACACCTATTCTTTCATGACGGGAACAGCTGCAGTCAGCCTCCAAACGCACTGTCCAGGTTCTAACCGCTTGGCCATCCGCCTATTTGCCCCGGTTTTCTCCTCTTCGAAGCTCGGGGACAAGTCTCGAACCTCAGGGCCGAGAAAAGCCCTGCGACCAGTAGCTTGGGGGGGCAACAAGCCGCTTTCATCATCCCACACTGACCACGACACGCACGAGAACAATATCCACCACAAGCATCCAACAAAGGCACAAGGCATCCAACAGGCTTTGTGCGCCCAACCTCCAAACTTCGCCTTCGCCTTTGCCTCGGCAGCATCCTGTTCTATCTACCAGCGAAACTCAATTCAAGTCCACATCGTCCTTGAGCCAGCCACCCACTCGTAGCCTTCGCCCGCACCGCACCGTAGTGCTTTGCTTCGCTCGCCGCCACCCGATCCTATCCGGCCACCCAACCCCCATCCCCGACCTCGGGACCTTAGTTGCGTGGTACTGATCGCGAAAGCGACAGTCTTCGTTCTTGCATCGCATCGAACCGCCGCCTTTGTTCCCCCTCGATCCACAAAAATAAACTCTTTCCCGTTCGCCGACTCCAGCCGCTATCTCTCACGATGTCGGGCGAGGCGTGGTTATACCTCTTCGCCGTGCTGATAAATGCCGTCAACCTGTTCCTCCAAGTCTTCTTCACGATTATGTACAGCGATCTCGAATGGTATGTGGTTGCGCGACTCTGCTGCACCCGGGAGTTGAAGCTCCGCACCTGACTCCGTTTCCCGTCGACGTCATTTTTATACGATGATGATCAGCTCTGCTAACAGCCTCGGCGTACACAGCGACTACATCAACCCCATCGACCTCTGCAACCGTCTCAACACCTACATCATCCCCGAAGCTGCTGTACATGGCGCCTTGACACTTCTGTTTCTCATCAACGGTTACTGGGTTGCAGTGGTACTGAACCTTCCACTCCTTGCCTGGAATGTTAAAAAGTAGGCCGCGTCACCACATCCCCATAGTGCTTGAACTGACATCGCGCCATAGAATCCTCGATAACACCCATCTCCTGGATGCAACCGAGATCTTCAGGAAGCTAAACGTCCATAAGAAGGCAAGAAATCCACAAGGCTCGCCCCACCCAGCCGGAAACCCCCACTAACATTCAACAGGAATCATTCTTTAAACTTGGTTTCCATCTCGTCATGTTTTTCTTCTACCTATACAGCATGATTGTTGCCCTGATCAAGGACGAGAAAGCATAAGCACCCCAGACATTGCGCATAATATGGCACATAACAAGCAAGCATCGTGGATGTCCAGGGACTATCGGAGACATGTCAAAAAGCCATGACATACTACCGGGTAACCTTGAACAACCAACCGGGAATATTTTGGACACAACGGTCATAGTAGCCAAACCAGCCATGAGTGAGGCACGGAACGATGTGAATGTGTATCTATAAATTCATGCAGCGGTCAGGTCGGACAAGATTGGGTTGCTTTAATGATAGAAGGTGTATATGAACGGGATGGGTGTACGCAGATGGTTGGGGGCTCATGATACTAGGCGGGAGCGGTTGGCGCGGGTCACTACGGCGCAGATTTGTTCACGTGCAGTTCAGCATGATGAAAATACAGATAATACCCAAATTTTTCAAGTTCAACTACCATTAAGCTAGGTACCTACCTACCTACCTCTCTTTGATGGATGTTGCCACCTACTTGCTAAGGAGTTGACACGCTTCTGATATCCGTAGATACCTAGGTACTAGGTAGATTATGTAAGGTAACGAGTGTTGCCCGCTCAAGTCCCCGGGCTTTTCCAAGGTTGCATGTGATTGGCAACTTAAATTGCATAGGGGAATGTGTAAACTTACCTATGCACTTATCGCAGGAAGATTGATTAACGGACAGTGAATGGTGGGGCGCACTTTAGTGGAGCATCTGGGTACAGCTTTGCTATGTACCTAATGGGCATGTTCAGACCTTGAAGCTCAAATATATTAGAGCTAGCAATCTCGCCATAGGTACTCATTAGAAAATACCTGCTGCTCGCGCATATTGCTCCACCCCTACTCTCTGAAACATACCAGCAATCGGTTTCCCCTCGCTACCATAAGAAAATATGACCAACAGCTTCGGCGAATATCCGCCGAACATGGCGCCGCAAGACGCGCTCGTCGTTCGAGAGCACGCCGAGCCAAACCACGCCGTCGTGCCCTACAGCGGCGAAGACATCGCCAGACCGATATTCGGGCCCCTAAACCCATTCAAAGACCAAGCGAACGCGTTGAAACGGAAGAACGTGCTTACGGGTACCGCCGAAGAGACCTTTATCAGCGAGCACACCTTTAGATCGAAGCACAGGGCCATCGAAGGCAAGGGCGGCCCCGAGAGGGATTACAGGTCCGGCGCAGACGTGAAAGAGGAGGCTGCCAAGATAAGAGCCGGACGACAGAAGAAGGGTGACGCTACCATTGCGGACGGCGACGGCGCGTACATCGGGCCCTGGGCCCCGTATAAGAAGCCTGAATGGGAAGAGGTTGGCGAGGACGAGGAGCTCGCGAGCGACGAGGAAATTGAGTACGTCTACGAAGACGATGATGACGACGTTGTCGAGAGTGGTGCCGTCGTTTCTGCACCGGCTGCCGCGTTGGCACGGCGCAAAGAGGTCGAGGAGATGGGAGAGGAGACAACTGTTTTCCACGGCTCCGAACAGTTCGATTACCAGGGGCGGACATAGTGAGTGATCCCCGCGTCGTATATCTGTCGCTCTTCCTTAGGGCGGCAATTACTGACTCTGAACACTGCAGTATGCACGTACCGCAAGATCTTGATGTCGACCTAAAGAAAGAACCCGGAAGTATCACCAACTACATACCGAAGAAGCAAATCCATTCCTGGAAGCATCATGCCAAAGCTGTCACTGCTCTTCGCTTCTTTCCCGCGTCCGGCCATCTTCTGCTATCTGGCAGCGCGGACACCACAGTAAAGATCTTTGATGTGTATCACGACAAGGAGCTTTTACGGTCGTACTGTGGACATACTAAGGCCATTACTGACATAAGCCTGAACCGTGACGGTACTCAGTTCATCTCAGGCTCCTTTGACCGCTCTATGAAGCTGTGGGACACGTGAGTAGCCCCTGGGGTCATTTTCTTCCTATTTCGGCCGCTTGCGGAGGCAAAAATTTCCTCTTAGGGCAATGATCATGTCTCTGGAGCATGCAGAATTCCTAAACCCCTGCCAATTTTCCCTCGACGAATAATCACTGACTCTAGTGATCTATAGTGAAACAGGACAATGCCTCAGCAAATTCACAACCGGCAAGACTCCGAACGTCATCCGGTTTAACCCGTCTGTAGAGCATTCAACCGAGTTCCTGGCCGGATTATCAGATAACAAGATCATCCAGTACGACACAAGGACGCGCGAACTAGTCCAAGAATACGATCACCACTTAAACGCCATAAACACGTAGGTATAGCTTATAAGGAATGTAAAGTATCTTTACTGACTAAAATATTAGAATCGCATTCGTGGATGACAACAGACGCTTCGTCACGACGAGTGACGACAAATCTATACGAGGTGGGTGACATCGTCCTGTGCCTGATCCCTTCGTCTCATGCTCTAGCAAGTTCGACGATAGAGGACTTGGAGATCCGACTAACGTGTTTTCTATAGTGTGGGATTATAATATACCTGTCCCCATTCGGGTAAGTACCGCCATCAAGAGTCGTTTCTTTTTTTTTGCAGAAAATTCACTAACAGATGGTGTCTCAGTATATCGCTGAACCGCATATGTACCCAATCACGCGCACTGCGGTACATCCATCACACAAGTATTTGGCTTGTCAGAGCTCCGATAACCAGGTGCTGGTGTACGGAGCTGAAAAATTCAGGCAGAACAGGAAGAAGAGCTTCAGGGGCCACAATAATGCCGGTACCGCCATCGATCTAGCCTTTAGTCCCGATGGTCAGTTCTTGGCTAGTGGTGACAGTGCCGGATTTGTCGCCTTTTGTAAGTCCAGTTGTCTCTGTCTATTGAAGCACCCCCTCTCCCCTCCCGCTTTAGCTGTTGAGAGTTATACGAGGCTCGTGGTGTGCATTAACCTTTCGGCGTGTTAACTGCTACTTTTTTCAAATTTGCTTAACTGGCTGACTGCTGACTTTAATTTATCGTAGGGGATTGGAAGACTTGTAAGATGTACCACAAGCTGCAGGCGAGTGACCAAGCCACGACCTGCGTCGTATGGCACCCCCAAGAGACAAGCCGGGTGGTCACCGCGGGATTAGATGGTGTCATAAGATACTGGGATTAAAGACTTCCAACGACCAAGATAGGAGCGATCTTGACGTATGGGCGCATGTGCGCTAGCAACATGAACAAATACCATACGAGGTAGAATGGCTTAAACAGTTCTTGAGCTTGACATGAAAGAATTATTTTTAGGCCGCCAGTCTATTAGTAACGAACACCAAGTTTCACACGCACCCGACTTGGCCGATCGAACGCTTTCTAACAATCCTCTCACAATGCTTGACCTTACTATAACAACAAGGTACCACCCATCATTCTTTCACATATCAACAGCACCTAACCCACTTTCCAAGGATATGCGAACAAACCGGCCTATTTCAAATTGTCGCTGTCTTCCAACTACGCCTAGCTGCGATTTAGTATAGCTCGTGGTGGTATCGTGATGATACGTGGCCGACGTTCATCTTCGCACACTGGGTGAGCCTCAGTCGCAACAAAGACTCTCCCTGCGTCCTCGGGTTCAGGAGAGGATGCTTCTCTGGCTAGAGAACTAGGATCCATTTCCTCCAGCTCAATCCACCGAGCTAGTGCGTCCTGCAAGTTTTCTTCTGTGGCTTGCATTGCTAGACTGGCATTCGAAGCTGTAAGCGAGTGTCGGAATGTGTCTCGGAGAGTTTGCCAGCTATTGCGAGCTCCCGTTTCTGCCGAGTGATTAAGAGCCGAGTCCCAGGCCGGGGTCCGTTGCATTGGCCCGTGTGCATTGTTTTGAAACCTTGTTGTCTCCGCGGGTATCGGCGCATCCCAGTTCCCTGAGTTGTCACAGGTTACCACACGCTCTAGTGCCCATTCTCCTGGGTGATTTGCATCCCCATCAAGGATAATGGCAGTGGTCGATGCCTCGGAAATTCCATGCACTTCCTTTCCGATGTCGTCTTGCCTTTCGTTGGGTCCGGGCCTGAGCAGCATGTAGATTATTGGCAACGTAGCGACTGCAGTACCGAATACTACTTCGACCGATCCCCATACTATCCTGTTATAAAGGATGTCTCTGAACGACTCTCCTTGTATCATCCGTATCATTATAACCATACCCCAGACCACCCAAATTCCCAACGTGCAAAGCTTGACTCGCTCCCGCTTCGGGGTTCGGGGGTTGAAGAGTAGAAACAGGAGGATAAAGCCTATCGTGTAATATACCGTGATGTTACTTATTTCTGTAGGCACTAGTCAGTATACGGCGGGATATTTCCGGTCCACGAAATACTTACCATAAGTCATTATCCAGGCAGTGCCATATGAGCTATCAATAAGTTAGTCTTCGCTATTTTGCCTCGCCATACGTCGGTCTCACCATTTGACCAGATCGGGCAACAATGCCCAATTGAGTTCCAATGGTTGACACTCGATAAAGGCGGACAAGGTAGTCACGAACCATGTCAACGTCATCACGGTGTGCATGGACCAAAACAACTGCTGCTTGTTCTCGCACTTCCGCAGCAATGTTTCATACAGCACGTTGAGGGCTACCAGGTTCAAATTCCAGATCCTATCGACATTGTCAGTGATCGCCTAACCACCAATCCAAAACTCCGAATCTCATGTTTATAAGCCACATACACGAAAGTAAGCGCCATACGGGTCGGGACCAGAAGCTGGCCCGTCAAAACGAGACCGTTCGCCTCTTCCGGCGTAACTTCAAAGTCTAACGAGTCGGCCTCTGCTGGGGGTACTATATGAGTATCACGTCTAGTTAGCTTCGCCTGTTCACCCGTTGGAGAGGAGACACGATCTTCCGTGGAATATCGCTTCAAGAACATACATGTTGAGAGATAAACAGAGTAGCTAAGCGGCGTCCCGTACTTGTTGATGTGGTAGTCTCCGACCATGCGCAGGACGTTGACGGACAGTGCCATGGCGAGCAAGACGTCGCCCGGCGTGAACCTCTGCTTTCGCCATTTCCGCAGCCCGAAGACTCCGAGGATTAGGCATATTACAAAGCCGTTGCAGAGCCATAGTGCTAGTGTGTTGGATACCATGTTTCGGGCGGTGGATGTGATACGTTCGATATTGTGACAGTGCTAGTTTTGTGGTAGGGCAGGCTCTTCGATGCAAAAACGTTCTCGGACGTCACAGTTGATGATGCTTCAGCGACCTTGTCTACGAAATCCGTGATGTCGACTAATCGGGTATGTTCATGATTATGAAACGCAGTGCGAAGTGATGTGTGCGGAAATTTACGTGCATGGTACACGGTATCAGGGCCGGGGAAATCAGGGCAGGAAACCCTTATTCAGGGTCGGCCGCGTGGAATGTTCGGCGTGCTTCATGCAACTTCGAAGTTACTCCTAAATAGGCATTGATACCCAGCCTGTTTTTTGCCCTTCCCACGGTATATTGTTGTGATACCGGTATATACATGTACGCATCTTGAACATAACGGTACAAACGTGGCGACCCGATCTGACTTGAATTTACCCCGTGCAATTCAGGGGTATCTTGGCGGGCCGTACCGCGGAGTCTCTCGTCGTGCAACGGGCCTGAGATATCTTTCTTGTTGGCGTCTTTCTCCTGTGCCGCCTCGTTGTGTGCAGAGTATAGGGGGGGGGAGAGGATTCCTTGGAACTGTGTGGATTGATAATGGCGGCTACCCCCTTACTACTCTCCGCGTTCGGAGGATTATAGTAGAAGATACAGAGATGTACCTTACAGCTACCTAGTAACAATACATGGCGGAGCCTCCTGTTATACAGAACCGCTCGTTCAAAAAAGTGATTCTTACTACTGCGCATGTCAGAATGAGTTCGATGTGATTTCGGCAGTCTGCTTCCATCCACGGCGGTGGTGGCGGAGATGCTCGTATTGTGACCTAGTTCCGTACCTGTATGCTCCATGACGATACAGGGAGGGTGGTGCCGAATTCTCTACGCTGTAAACTTTATACTCGCATCTACGGGGCTTCCATACCGGCTGTTTCTTCTTTAGTTCTCGACAGAGCTGAAGGGTGCATAATCACTCAGAGGTAGAGCACACACCAAGGCGAAGAGTTCATGGCCCAGCCCCGGCCCCTTAAGGCATTGTAACGCTGGCGTTTACGAAGGTTTTAGCGTTTCTCCATTAGGCTCACACTCATGCATTCCTAATCTAGAACTCCATTAAGCTTTAGTGTGCTATGGCGAAGATAGGGGACATTAGGATCCCTTGATCTTGTGTTATTAGGCAGGTATACTAATAATTGCAACTCACGAAACATTCTCTTTGATGATCACGGCCGATTTGGGACTTGATTTAGTAGATTCATACTATAGTCATTGATGAATCTACAAATATGACAGCAAGCCTCAAAGCCCATCCGAAGCATCCATCTACGCCATTGACCGAGACATCATCGATTCTTGCCCTTTCTAAAAATGGCGGAGAATGTTGTGAGTGAAGATGACTGGGAATAACGAGTTTTGTTTTGCCCCTAGTTCGATGCTTCGTCACGAGCTTCATTCGCATATTTGAAGGGCTTGATGATGATTTTGTTGTCGATGAATTCATCGGAGTTGCTTCGCTTCTCGTTATCAACGTACTTGAAGGGCTTGATGATGATCTTGTTGTCAATGAATTCATCGGAGTCGCTCCGCTTCTCGTTGTCCGCGTATTTGAAGGGCTTGACAATGATTATCTTGTTGTCGATGAACTCATCAGACTCGCTACGCTTCTCATTATCTGCGTATTTGAAAGGTCGGATGATGATCTTGTTGTCAATGAATTCGTCGGACTCGCTGCGCTTCTCCTTGGCATCGTATTTGAAAGGCAAGATGATAATCTTGTTATCGATGAATTCGTCGGACTCGCTACGCTTCTCCTTGGCATCGTATTTGAAGGGCAAGATGATAATCTTGTTATCGATGAACTCATCGGCGCCGCTTCTCTTCAGAGCATCATACACAAAAGGTCTGATCTTATTATCAATGAAGTCATCAGACTCGCTTCGCTTCTCCTTGGCATCGTATTTAAAAGGCAGGATGATCTTATTGTCGATGAACTCGTCAGATTCGCTCCTCTTGGCATCGTAGACGAAGGGCCTGATCTTGTTGTCGATGAAGGCGTCTACAGAGCAGCAACGTTAATGGCATTCACATTTCGGCCCAAGTTCCCCTGGCGGGGAGAGAGTGAAAGAAGATAGGTTTTGCACAAACGTACCATCAGCAGCTCTGGTGTCTTTCTCAACCGGAAGCGCAGCAGCCAGCGCGGTAAGAGCAAGAAGTAGAAGTTTAGAAAGAGCCATTTCGACTATGCTTGATTTCACAACTCTGAGTGATTGATGTTTGGTGATGCGATGAAATGGGATATGGAGATCTTGGTGGCACAGTTAAGGAAATAGAGTATCTAACATTCATGAGGATGACTGATCTTTATAGCCGTAGCTGCGGATATCTCTATCGTGACGCCCCCTCCATATAACAGAGGACGAAGTATGTGTGTAATTAGAACTAGCCTACGAAGGCGTCCAGGCCCCTTTCCGTAACCATGATGACCTCCGCCCACCCAATTCCTGATTCACCGAAGTCTTGACGCTCTCCGCATCGCATCACGGACCAGATCCCGGTGCTCAGATCTGTTATCCCGCATGCGTCGGCATAACTCCCTCGTGACGCATCAGATCTTAGTAACTTAGTTGCATGAGAATATTCGTAGAGCACAATTATCGAAGGTAAGGGATACAATGCCGTGAGACCGTCTGCACGACATCGGTAGGGGCACTCGTCCTACCGTAGGTCGTTGGGCATGGCGAATTGAAGCGTGTTGAGATCACACCGCTCCGCCGCTATGCATGCACGCCTCCGGGCTATTTACGCCGAGGACGTCGTCTGAGCTAGGTCTCGCGAAGTCGCCAACAAGATCGTAAGAGGGTTGACCCGGAAGCGAAGCCAGAGTAACATGGCTCAAGCCTCATCGTGAACCGGACTCTAAAAGCTGCGGGTAATCAATGTCCGTTCTTACCGCACGTGCATCTCGTCCATATAGGACAGGGTGAAGAATAATTTATTCCTTGCGGATTAGCCGCCCAGAATATGTTAAAATTAGGGTCTGAGACGAATGCATCACGAAGGAGGTGAGTAAGAGGAAAATTGTGGCTGCACTAACAATCGCGTGGTCCATATCTAGTAATACGCGTAGGTCGTTTGGCGTATATACAAAGCTTGTCTCTGCTGCCAAGTCCAGGTGCCGGCCCTTTTGCCTTTGGTCGATGTGGTAGGACTTTCGCTGACCGAAGAACTCGAAACCCATGGTTAGCTTCGTGATCGTGCAATCCTGATGAGCTTCAGCGCGGGGTTTAGTCAGAGAGTGACATATATCGCCATATTGCATAGTGCATTAGCTCACTCGCGATGCAGCGCAATTTGTAATGAATGTGTGCGTCCTACCACGACGTCCTACGCCAACGAGACACCATGCCTTGGCTGGATGTACTCGCAGCAGTGATGTCTTATTCCAGGAATCGGACCGGGGATGCGAAGTGATTTGGATGAGAATGTCCGCTTAACGTTCCTGGGTCTTTCCTCAACCTCGCGTAGGTCAAACGCGGATTTGATCAAGTACGCCAGCTTGTCGGGACACTCTGGCGGAGGAGTCACCTTGTTGTTAGATTAATCCCTAGGGAAACAAAAACGACTTGAATACAATCGAGCGGTGTTCGAGTCCAGCTTTTGTACTATCAGATTCGCCTCTCAATCATGTTTGACAAGGAGCTGCCCGACTATTCACATCTCGACCTGTCTGGAGAGTCTTCTCTCTCAGACGAGGAGAGCCGCCGTTTCATAGATGGTGAACGGCTCTGTTGTGAGAAATGTCATCGTTTAGTTGAGCCCACATCTTCACGTTACATATCCTCTCGTCGTTTATTTATTTTCATCCCATGGGCAATATCTTTGATCAGTCTGGGACTCCTTGTGCGTCAATGGTGGATAAGTCCCAGCGAACTGTGGTGTGCCCGTTCACTTAGTTCATATTGTGAGAGAATCTTGAGGATAACTAAGAAGAAATTTGACTGACTGGTCATATAGCACCCCTCTTCAAAGATCGTGCTGTTGAGTACCGACATATCACCTATAATAACATCTTCGGAGACAAGATAGAGCTGGGCGGGCCACCCACGATTGAGCTGGAGAATCAATGGAGGAGTTTATGGGACCGTACGTTCTCTCTAGCATAGAAACTATTTTGTGTAAAGGGTACTGACACGTAATTAGATGGGAACATCGAACTTCAAAAAGAGGATATAGATCAATTGGGAAAGTCAACGGAAGGGCTCTTGCATGCTGGTGGCAATGACCCGGAAAGGGGTTATGTCGCGAACCTCGAAGTTTTTCATTATCTACATTGTCTCGTGAGTTATTTTATTTCTACCATTACCTGAGAGCCATCGTTAGCCTAATAATACTCGCCAGAATCAAATTCGCCAGTTTACTTATAAAGAGCACTACGCAACTCACATGGCAGAGTGGATCGAGAGGGACCACCGCATGATGGTTGATATGAACGTCACAGACCCCAACGATGCCCTTGACCGCACGCATGTTGACCATTGCATTGATGCTCTCCGCCAGCAGCTTATGTGCTCGGCTGACGTGGTACCTCTGCTCGTTCTTGTGGACGAGGGAAGTAAGTCAGGATACAAGACTGACTTCAATGTTCACATGAAATGCCGCAACTACGACAAGATTCTTGAATGGCAGTATGCGCATGCTTTAGTAGAGAATTAGTAAGATAGTTAGACTGCATGCCTTATAAATAGCGAAGCGGTTTACATGAACCAGACTGAAATAGAATGAAATATTAAATGGGTTGTTATTTAAGTTCTAATAACCAAGAACCTTAGCTTAAACACAAAGTCTTGATCTACTCAGTATCGCTCAAAATTTAAAACAAAACATATTCAAACTTTCATTTTAGATAGAAGATCGTGGATGTCACTATAGTAATATTACAGTTATCCCCATCTTTTTTTTATGGTTCTCTAACGTAGCATATCTAATTAATAATTATTACAGCACAGAAATTTTCATAGTTGTATGATGATACGGGCTTTTATGAGTAACGATATGTGAATTAAAAAGACAAATTGTAGTCCTGCCCTCATTAATATTCAATAACCTATCGCCCCTTAATTTGCAACAGTAGTCTTACTTCTCGCCCAACACCTTGCGCGGATCTGCCGCATCAACAAAGTTCTTATACGGACTGATGCTTAAAAACTTCGCGTGTTCTGTAAGCCGCCATCGAATTAGCACATTAATATGAAGTTTTTCAGTTTTATGAATTGCTAGCTTACCTTCGGCGCTGGTGAGCGCAACGACTGGCGCACCAAGCGCACCTGCCACGAAGATGGCGACAACGATGGCGATAGATTTCATGCTGATAGGTATTCTGAGTGGACTGGGGAAGTGTTGGCAGAAGTTGGGTTGTAGTGGTGGACTGCTGAGTGCGCTTGACGACGTCGCGTCCCAGGGTACAATAGTGTATTTGTTGTTCTAGCTAAAACTCCTTGATACCTAACTTCTATTATTTTGCACCTTCCGACTAGATGATTTACTGTATAGCCCGTGCACTGCATGCGTCCTATATCTCGGACGCGTTGTTGTCCCGATATCGCTTCGATATTCACATCGCACCGCTTATTATCTTCGGACAGCGAATGGAAATATGTAATGTATAGCAGCATACCTGCATATCCCTAACTAGGCTTATTCTTCCTATTAAGCGTTCCGAGCCGAGTCTAGAGCAGCCGAATGACCAATTCTGTCACACGCAAGACTATTTGAGTTCAAAATGCTTGGCATGCAACCTCATTACACCTGTTCTAGTGTGCGACAGTGAGGTAGCATACCGCTTTTGATTCCATCACAAGAATCTAAACGAGATACGGGACGCAAGATTCGATTCTGCACGTAACCTGCCCCGCATGTAACAGTCCTATATTGTTGAAGACAGGTGCAGCAATAACAGAGACACCCATGCAACAAAAGAACACCGCATTCTAACTTAGTTCTATTCTTCATTGGCTACGGGCACATCCTCTCGTGCCGGTACTGCCTTCAACACACCGACTGTTGACGGCGTAATATGACGCCGTCGTCGTCAGATCGCGCCAGAACTCATGCATCAACATCACAGTAGTAAGCGCCATGCTTCGCTCATTCGAGGAGCTCGCTGGGGGTAATTCGATCATGGGTATTGCGCCTGCCTTACGGAAGTAAATCCTCATTTTTCTCCTCGTTTCTAACTTTTGTCGGGGAGAGGAAGTCAGGCAAACCAGAACCAACAGCGCACACTTTCAAAGCTGCTATTTTCAACGTTGCTGGCAGTCAACATGAATGCACTAAAGACTAGATGGAATACCAGTTGGAGCACTTACCAAAGAGTCGATTCATCGGAGGAGCTCCTTGAGAAAGCTGGGCAAGAACCAGATCATGATTCTAAACATAATGCCACCGCCTCTCTACGGTCATACCGAAGACTTATAGTTTTTCAATGGGGCGCTATTATATCTCTGCTTGTTTGCACATCCGTGCTCCTACTCGCACTGGTTCTCAAGCGACCACAGGACAAACAATGTGGTATTCAGACATCAGTTTGGTGTAAGTGAGATGTTAAGAACCTCTTCAGATCGGAAACTTAATCTCGTTTTCTATATAGCTCCTGCAGTAGAGGCAATTGAGTACGAGAACACAGAAATCGAAAACGGCTTCGGGCAGGAATCTCCATACCGGGGGCCGCCAACTCCGGAGCTTGAAGCAGCGTGGGAGAAACTATGGCGATGTACGTCAGAACCATCGATTCGAAGAGACACATGTGAAGGCTAAATCGTTCAATAGATGGGGACTACAGATTTCCAGAGGAGAAACTTCCCTTAATCAATCGTACCGTCAATCTCGGAAACGGAAAAACTCTGAAGCCCTGGCATGACGGTAAAGGTGGATTCCAGTACGTTATTTTGAAAGCTCTTCTTGACCATATGGAATATCCAAAGAACCGATATCTTGCTTACCGGGGGCATTTGCGAATTTTGTTAAGGCGGATCAAAATCTTACTAAGGGCTTTATAGTGGTCAATTAGAAGTATTTCACCAGCTACACTGCTTGGTAAGTGACCAAATACGTCCAAGACACTTTCATAAGCGCTAACAGGTTATATCAGAACATCCTCCGCCAATATACCTGGCGGGACTGGTACTTCCGCCATCCTGACATTGTCCAAATACCTGGAGACATGGCCGCCTCTGATGTGGAAGCCCGCATGCATACGGATCATTGTATCGAAGCTGTGAGGTTGTCACTCATGTGCTATGGGGATACAACACCAGCCATCACAGTGTTGAATCCAAACGCACCGCGCGGGGAAATGTCTGATTTCAGCCCAGCAAAAAAATGCCGCAAATTCGAGAAGCTGCAGGAGTGGTCAGTACAAAACGCGTTAAACCATCCTCCGCCTTGGGACTGGCACCCCAAGAAGAAAGGTGGCAAAAAACATGAGACATCTACAGTCAGTTCTGGGTAGACAAATTATCGCAATTTTATCAATCATTAACATAAAATGTATAAATCGATGCGCCGGCCACTGACTTACCCATCGCATTAGTATTTAGACTCTTACTAATGACCGAAGTGAGATACTATGTACGTAGAGACTCTTCCACTTGTGAGCCTTTATATATTTTATGTAGAAAAAGAAACCATCGTAGTTTTAAGATAACAACGCACCAACAACAAAGTGCAAACTTCAATTTCACACCCGGGACTTAGAGCTATATCCATACCTAATTACTCAAGTAGCTAGTCACTATTGTCTGTATGTAATTTTCCCATGGGAGCTGTCACGTGACGGCTATTCTAAGCCTAAATCTTTGGGTCATTAGAGAGTTGATTGACTGTCTCCTCGAGACACTAAAAGGACTACGTAGCTTTCGAGTCGGACATCCTAACACTCTAACATAATATCTATAATTATAGGCTTCTTCAATCATATGCCTAACGCTATTTGGCTAAGATCCGAGAACCATTTAATCATTCGCGCTAGGAGAAAGAAAAAGATGTATAACGCTCTATAACGGGGTTAGCTACTGGTTGCCGCCCTCACACATAAAGTCCTTGAGCGAGAAAGATAGTTTGCAGTCATTAACGACTTCACCATTTCCATTGATGAATTCCTAGCAGATTATTAGAACTTCTGTCACGAATGGCCAGTTAAGGCGACTAAGATATCATACCTTATTCTCGATCAGAATGGTCCGCCTCTACTCGGCGCCATCTTGTTCAGCTTTCTATACTGGAAATGCGGTGTAGTGCCTACCGCAGTAAATATCACTTAGATTTAACCCAGCAACAGTTTGGACCTGGCCCCTCTTCCCTTTGATAAATCGAGTAGCTCTGCCCGGGAACTTTAAATCGCCCTAAAACCATAGCACCACTTCGGCCACCAAACCAGCAGACCTGTAGCCATTAAGGGTCAAAAAAATATCAGGTTCTAGTTGATTACCCAATAAAAGAGAGCAGTTAATTGCTATTTAAAGTAAATTCTGCACTCTTAATATATATTTTAGTAGTATAAACAAAAATATATATTTTATATATTGATACGCGCCAACATGGCCGCCACTCCTTTACTACCCCCCCCCTTGCTACACCCCTCGCCGCCACACACACACACAAATAAATAAATAGAATGGATGAATTGGCTAATTAGGTGGCTGGCGCCAAGTCTACAGATCTATTTATTTATTTGTTGCCATTTAAAGTAATTCTGCCAACTGCTTACGTAATGCCCCCTTTTGTATATATAGCAACACTGCGTATACTCTGTAAGTGCGTATACTCTGTAAGTCTATTTACCAACGCCATTAATACGATGTTTTAGTATTCGATTTTTAAGACGTTACAATAGGTTTTCCCCATGATATTTTTTTTTCTAGGGGGAGACCCCCTGGGACCCCCTTTTTCGCCTGCGGCTGGCCTTTTGCTTGCGGCGGGCTGCCTCCGGCGGTTGTATATTCTTTCTTTCTAGGGGGAGACCCCCTGGGACCCCCCTTCGCCTTCAACAGGAGGCATCTTGACTGTTTTTTGTCTGTCTTGTTGGCGGTATCGTGAGCTTAACTGCTCTTATTGCGGTGTTATGTAAGCCTCGTATTCGTATTTGGATATAGTGATCCGTAGTGACCATGTCCACTATCGCGGTACGTAAGCTACACAGTCAATTTTCGTGCGAATACGTTGTGGTTGATGCCTCGATTTAGAGTTTGACCAATGGGAGCCTTGCAGAGTCTCTACGGGCCAATCAGAGGGTTGCAGAGAATATTTAGAGTTTCGAGGGTCACGGTTTTAACTTCTTAAGCTCCGCCTTCCCTTACACTTAATTGTCGTTGCTAATCCGTGTTCGGGAAAGCAAAGCTTTCCAATTATACCTCCAGTAAATAAAAGCGCAAAGAATTGACAAACGCAATTAAAACGACTTTTATGATTCTATGGTTTTAATATATACCGGGTTAATTATACGACTACCGATGAGTTTAATATTCTGGGTACAAATACCAAGCATAAACGTGGGGAGAGGGGAGTGGTAAAGCGAAATATATACTCGGGACCGAACGGCCTCGTCCATCTTGCCTACGTGGTTGGTGGTTAGGAAGAGGATACCTTAGTAATACTCTGAGATACGGAGAAAGACTGTAGCTATTGGTCTACGGCACAAAAATACGTTCGTTGTGCAGATAGTTCTGGAGTGGCCTCTAGAATGTGATAGGGGCAATTATATACAATAGCGTGGCATTGACACATTTGCCCCTGGCATAGAGCAAGCCTGAGCCAGCTCAAGCTTGTACTGCATCATTGCCACTTGATAGCTCTTGGCCGCAAAGACAGTCGATATAATACCGAACCCGAGGGTAAGGAAGATAATAACGACGACGGCCAGCCAGAATGTCGTGACTTCTCTAAAGTTCCGGTGCTCCCTGTCCAACATGAATTGCTTGAAGCCCAGTGGCTCCTCTTCTGTAGCACTCAAAAGCTGAGCAAGTCCTTTATGCCAATAATAGTAGTGGCTGAGGTCTCGATAGTTATCGCGGTTGCAGGATCCAAGTCGATAGAAAGTCTTCCCTTCGTCTTGGAGATAGCGTTGAGTGGGGATATCATCTGAAGGAAAGAGAAGGTTTAAGGTGTCGAGTGCCTCTCTGATGGCTTCTCGTGGAATGGGACATGGGTGCAGACCCTCGAATTCGAAGTGGTGCAAAAGGCAGATTTTATGCTCATATATCTTGACAAACTTCGTCCTCGGATTCACGGACAGATGCTCGGTCAAATCACTTGTCCATCTTACAGTCCAGCCATGTTTATACATTAGGTATCTCATCGTGAGACGGCCTAGAGTGCCACCAGACCTTGCACTCTCGGATGAAACCAGATTATGGAATCGGTCGTTCACAATCTCCTGTAGTGGCATTATCTCACTGCCCCCTGACGCTGTGGCTTTCGACTGACTTGAGAAGTTGGATGTGTCAAGCCCTATAGTCAGCCAGGCTCTTGTCAAATATTCAGTGAGACGAACGACCTCGAGGCTTCGAGATTCTTCGAGGTCTGCTCTTACAATATCGAAAATCTGGCTCAATGGTTTGTCCACATTTTTCTTCAGGAGGTCCAAGCGACCAAAGATGTGTTGGATATCGGAGTCTTTAATAGGATGCGGAGAGCGGATTTGCTTGGCGAACTCCCGTTTTAGATGAGTAAGTAAGTTGCTGTAATAATCTTGTCGCAGACGTCGACCTCGCAAGGCAGGCCACACTTCACAAAGAATACTAGCGGAGATATCATCTAGATACACTCTGGCGTTGTTGATTGCGCTCATATTTGCTCGATGAAAGCGTAGATTTGTGGCGAAGATGTCATTGTTCCAATGCGCTCACTAGACCGGGGTTCTCTGAAATCACTCATCAGCTATATATGCTACCTGCATTAGGTACCTAGGTACTGGTAAGGGTAGACTGCACCTAACTAAAAGGGGTAGACTTGCCTCTACTCACCCATTAGTCGTAGGTATTCGCAGTAGCTACTGGAGATTCCCTTGATCAAGTAAAACGCAATAGATTCCTAAATAAATTGAACGCAGTAACAATTTTTCAATGAAGTAAGTAAGGACCGTGGTGGTTCCAAAAAGGACATACCACTTTTTACAGCCCCCCTCCCCTCCCCCACCTCTTATATGTACAGCTCTTACCTCCTCTCCTTTCCTACCTTTCCTATTGGCCAAAGCCACACGCTCTACTTCAATACTTACTAGTATATCAGATCATTGGTGTTGGCTGCGTTGTGTCAGCCCTGGCGGGGTGCCTTCTGTGGCTGTGGTCTTGATGCGACACTCTCATCCCACCTAGGCGTACCTCACCAACCCTGTGCTCCATTCCGCGCACTCTCCCCGTTTCTCCCCTCCCAAGTCTAGGCGACGGATTTTGACCTGGCTTTCAACGACATTGTTGGCTCCTTCAACCATGGCTCCGCATCCCCCGCCTAAACCGGACCCCCCGATACCAAACCCGACACCGCCAAATGACGGTGGTGGTGGTGGTGGTGGTGGGGCTATCACGAATTTCGATGCAAGCCCTAATCATCCGATTGCCCCAAGAACCGAATCCCAGCTCGCGGTAGTACCATGCTCGTCAATATCTAACCCTCCCTTAGCCCAGCCAAGCTTTCCGATACGGACGAAAATAGGGACCGATGAGTCGAAAAAATACGAGCTGAGAGCTTATATCCCCAAAGCAGGATTATATTACTCCTCAGTCATCTGGCCAGAGGAGCTCCCACACCAGAATTATATGTTTCTTTCAGGACAGCTGCATAAAGATCTCGATAATCATATCCAGAACTTTTGCACCGAGAAAAGGAACAAACGTGTGATGAAAACGCGTGGAATTCGCTTGACAGACCAAGCCTTCTCTATCGAATTACGCCTCTCTGGAAACCTTCATGCAAACAACGAAGACATAGAACTCCGCCCAACAGTATGGATCATTTGTGCAAGCGAGTTTTGCAAGGAATTAGTCTCAGACGCGCTTTCTCAACCTCAACTGGAATGGGTTGAAGAAAACCCCACGGAAGTTGTTGGCGGCCTGACATTCCTTAAGCGAAGAGAACAGGTTGATAATCTTGATCTTAGTGGAGGCATCTGCTTCATGGATTCATATCGACTCCATCTACACACTGAAGAAGCTGGAGAGGACAATTCCGCCTGCGGATTGGTTACCTGCGCAACATTGACAAAGAATGGACACGTAATAGACCAATGTATCTCCCGACTTGGAGGACTCATTCTGTTGAATAACGAGAATGTCTGCGGCAGTTCTACCGCTCATGGAATTCTCGACATGCTGATGTCTGTTGGCATTTATTCAACAGAAGATGAGGACGATTGCTCATCGGATTTCTCAGATTCGGAGCCCGAAATTAAAGCAGATCCAGAAAAGCCGAGAATTGCCGCCGTGAGCAGCATCACAGGTTGGAATGTTGTCCCCCAAGTGATTATACTCGACTTTGTCCGAATGGCCTCACCCGGCCCAAATCAAATCTGGAAACTCAGTACCGAGGTAAACGCTCACGACTTTGTATTATTCAAAATCGGGAATAATGATTTCACAACGCTCAGTAATTCGTACGAGTACGGGTCAATGAAACACCTGGTGACGGCTAAAGCTGCTGTTACTCCCGTAGGTTTGGGAGTAACGATTCTGCTTGGCTATAACAGATTGGCACGGGGAAGAATATTGCCTGGTATCAGCATGATACGTATAGCTGGGGTTGAGTTTAGCACGATGAGAATACTACTGCACGACCCATTAGGTAGGTTCTGTGCTGCTGATCACATATGCAATAATTATCTGTTCTTCCATGGATAGATAATACGCTAACTTGTCATGCTAGCACCTGGGACATCGGGTTCTTGGGTTGTTTCAGGAAGCGATTTACACGGGATCATCATTACAAGTTACGGCCAGGATCCAATGGCCCAAATGATTACAGCTCGGCAACTATTCTCTGATATCGTGTCAGCTCTCCCGGCAGGAACATCCATCAATCTGCCCTCCGGTACAAGCCTAGTCAACAGAAAACAGAAATCAACAAAAGCGGAACAGTCGGCCTCCAAGGATACCACAGCGAAGCCCCTAGAGCCGTCTTCTCTGTCAGAGATAGATAAGGTTGCAACTCTTGTCACACGTGCCTATGCAAAGGACCGCGGACAGGCATTATGTATTTAACAATACGAGCAGCGGCCTCCCGCGATGCAGGTTATCGCGGGACCGAACAGATCTTCGCGGCAGCGGTCTCCTATACTATTAGTTTATTTTTATAAATTATATTAACCGTTTCTAAAGGTACGTTATATTAAAAACATTAATACCCCGTTAAATTAACACAACTTATATGAAACATTTAAAAGCCTGTTTTTTTAATAAAACTTTTGTCGCGGGCTAATATACGACTATTCGTCGTATATATACTGTTAATACTGTAGGGGTATTAACAGCGTTGTTTTTACTCCGTCACAACTTTTACTTTTATTCTTTTTTTTTATTTTTAACTTTTAGATATATAGTTGTCACCATATCGCTAATTCTTACTTTATTCTGTTATATACCAATCTTCAAACCTTGTACACAGCTAATCTCGTAATGGAACTTGTCACGAACCAAGTATACGGTAGGCAATAGACTCTTGTTGTTGCACGAGGGATCTCAAGGCTACGTGAGGCTAACCTAGATACATATACAGGAGTCTGTTTGTCTCCATGCCTTGTGACACAGAATAATGCAGGGTTGGTTGAACAAGTATTTTGTCACGATCCTTGATCGAGAACAAAGGGCACGTGTGTATATAGACCGATATTGCGTAGCCTCACCAGATTAGAACCCCTGCGCAACAATAGAAGTCATTACATACCCCCAACCACAGAGATCCTGACATATTTCCCGCCTCACCCGCCTTTATTGACCGAAGCGTGGTGTCACGATATAGACTGCAGCACTATACCGTAATACTACAAAAGGTAGAACGTTGTCAAGTCGAGCACTTGACCGTCTGCAGTGACTATACGCGTACTGGGCTTGTGACACGTGGGGAGCTGTGTTTGGTTGGGATGAGGTAGGGTTTTCACTACGACTAGACGTTTTGTCTGAATGAAGGAAAAGCTGCTGGTAATGAAAGAAGTGAAGTTAAAACGTTTCGTTCTGGCAAAGTAGGCTCTGTTGGTCGAGGAATCGGGGAGGAAATCGGTGTGGGGTCGGGAAAAGGGGCCAAGCGCCCCCTATCTTTTATGATGTTGCGTGTCTGCTGAGGTAGCAGCCGGGGCTCCGTTTTGCTATGGAGCCGCCGCACTGTATCGAGCAAAACGGAACGTTAAGGTTTCAATTACGCGTCCGGTCACCGAACACAAATCACCATCTTTCTTCCAGAGCATCAAAAGAAACGTATTTGTGAAGCGCGCTATGTGACAAGGGCTTATGTAATAAGGGCTTGGAACAGTGTTCTATTCAACTAATAATTCTCTTTGGATCTAAAGGGCCCATGCCTCCTAAATCCATCTTTCGATGCAATCTATAGACAGCCCGGAGGCTGGCGCCGTAGGCATCTAACCATTACCCCTCCTTTGGCTGTCTCAGAACCAGTCCGTAATACGAAGCTCCTATGACTCTTACGAGTCCCGTAATAATCGCCGACCAATAGTTGCGGCTCCTTGAGGCTGCGTGTCTTGACAGAAGGCTGTATATCTGGACGGAAGGCTGGCAGGCGTAGGCACCTGGCTTGGTCCGTGTGACACGCTACGATAGACGAGGACCTCGGTCGCCTACCTGGATTCGCCTGGTACACGAAACAGCCCATCTGCGACAACACATTAGATATTGCACAGCTGGAGACACGATGCCCGCTCGACAATGGTCGACACTCTGACACATCCGTTCCGTTGCGATATTCCGCCGGCAAGCTCGACCAGCTCCCGGCGGAACTCCTCATCCATATTCTTCAGTAAATCGGCATTCCTTCGCTGACCAGATTCCGTCGCGTCAACCGACGAGCGATGGGGCTTTCAATGGTCTCCCTTACTACAATGTCCTGGTCAAGCATTGCCCCAACATCATCCGTGCGATTCTCAGCGTCCAGGGAGACTCCTTTGACTGCGGCACACTATCTAGGACCCTCAGTACAAAGCAATGTTCAATATGCAAGCGTTTTGGCGATCATCTTTACCTCATCGACTACCGCAGGGTCTGTTACTTTTGCTATACCCGACAGCCGGAATTCTTCATGATTCTCCTGCTCATGGCTCGGAATCTTCTGGCCTTTTATGTACAAACTTGCCCCCCAAAGGTAGGTAGATACACTCGTCCTTGTTGGCCTTAGATATGTGTTTTCTTATTAGGCGCCCCTAAGTGAGTGACTGTTGGTGATGTAAGTGTAGAAGGGTGTGTGGGCCCTATGCCCGATATTTGCCTGTGTTGTCATGTTCTCACATGCCAACGAGATCTGTATTCCTAAAGCGGCGTGATATCAGGTGGTTTAGTGTCGCCGTGCGACAAAGATTCAGTCTGGGTATTACTTGCCCTGTAAGTTTCTGTTTATCTGCCGCCATGGTAAGACTTATATGCTTGCGATTCTAATTCATGCCTTGGGTGAGTGAGGAGTCGTCCTTCAATGGAAGCGCCGTCCATCCATGTCGGGCGACGGAGGTCAACTGTGTGAGCCGTTTGACGGTAACTTGACCCCTCTGCCGTGGCCCAACTCCCGGCTAGCGGAATGACTGGGGCCATGCGTCTGCTATTTCAGCAGTCTGAATGCTTACTGGTCTGAGTCTCTGACACTGCATTATCATCTCCTGTCCCCGTGTCATTCTTCCAGAGCGCCGGCACCTTCGTTTCTAAGTCTCAGATACTTCCTCATTGACCACGCTCGCAATATTGTACCGTCAAGTGACACGATTGTAATTTTTGCAAACGATCGCCGTCTTTGCCCGCCCTGTCTTTTGCACTCCAACATGGTAGTGCTCAGACCAAGGAATGTCAACGTCCAACTTCTTGCGTGTCTCGTTGACGAGGACGACATAAACGACAGTGACTACCGCTTCCTCACCGACGAACAACGCGTCAGATATGTCACCACGGCTCCGGGGACGTTTCTTGGGGCCGAGGATGACCGCACCTTCGAGCCCATCTTGCTTGGGGAGCTTTTCCCGCCGTTTCCAAGCGGCTCTTGGAACAAAGGTCACGTCGCCAAGGATACCGCAACAGGAGAAACTGCCTTCGTCAAAACGGAGACGGTGCAACTTGCCGGGATAAAGAATATCTGGCACCCGGTGAAGCTGAACGAATTTGACTTTACGTAGCAACGTCGAATTAGGCAACGGGTCCATGTCTCGACGCATCCAGAGCTCAACAACGGAAAGCCAGTACTTATCAAGCTCGCTATTTGGCCGTGGGAGATGGCCTCGATGGAGGTTGAGACAACAGCGTATTAATTAATCGATGGGCGCGGCATCGGCCCCAAGTTTCTCGGGCACGTGACCGAGGGCAGTGATGGACGGACCGTGGGGTTCATCATAGAGTGGGTTCAAGGTGCGAGGGCCGCAGGGTTGGAGGATATCGAGTGCTGCAAGATGGCTCTTGGGCGGCTGCATAAGCTCGACATCAAGTTTGGCGATATCAACAAGCACAATTGTCTTGTACGGGATGGGCAAGACATAGTGTTGGTAGACTTTGAGATGGTAGAATTCGGGTGTTCACCTGAGGAAGTAGACTTTGAGATGGATGCTCTCAAGCGCACCCTGCAGGACAAGAGCTCTCGGGGCGAGGTAGAACCGTATCAAGAGCAATAATTCTAGGATGCTTCAAAGTCTAATGTCAGTCTCGTACCAAAATCTTAAGCCAGCGTAGTTATTAAAGTAGCAGGTAGGTAGGTTTCTACGGGCCATAAAAGGTAACAACCAAAAATAGAAATAAGACATGTATATATAGTCGGTGTTTATTAGTGTACCTTTCTCTTTTCAAGTTCTTGTCCATCGAGCTTGAGGTTGATGTGTCGCCGCTTGACCATCAAGCGACGCACCTCGAGCGATCAATAACACTTTCAGCGTAATGGGAATAATGCATTTCGTATATCGAACGTATCGGACAAACGCGTTGCAGATCGCCGAGTACCTCTGCTCTTCGCAAGTAATCAGGCCGCTTGTTGCCTCGTCGATGAGAGAGCAAGGTTCGACAACACGCGAGTGGGCTTTGATCAAAGAGTAGGGAACTCGGGTGAAACTGCTAGGGTTGGGCAAGAGAAGAGTGAGATGGACCGACCAAAGGGGTAGCGTTAGGTCTTTAAATACATTTAAGCCGCTATCCTAAAGGCCTCTAATTATTTCTTATCAAGGGTTCTTATTATATGAATTAAATATGTCTTATGTACTAATGATAGGAACCCCAAGGGGGGCGTCCCGACTGCACCTTAAGTGTAGACCTTACCAGATCTCTTAGCTTCGCTGCAGATCTGTCTGCGTTCCTTCCTTTTCTTCTTCATCAATTGAGTTTATTATACCCCAGACAACTTTTCTCAACTAATATATTTTAAAAAAGTAAGTAGTTATATTAAATAGGTATGCCTTATTAGTGCTAGGAAACATCCCCTAGGGAGTGATGCAGATTTATCCGTATAAGATTAGATAGTGCGACCGCAAGTTACCATTTCCCATAGAATAAACCATTCGTGTCCGTTTTACCCGCTCCACCTCGCGCTATAGCTATCTGCTTCTATTAATAGTGACGCCTTTAATTGTACTCTTTTTCCTCCAGTTTCAAGAGATTCTGTATAACAATGTTAATATTAATAAAACATTCCTACAATTAATGCGAAAATGAATTTAATCAATAATTATGTCCAAGTTTCGTAGGGAAAGGGTCACGTAGATGTCTCCGCCTAGTGGGGCGAACGTGGTAGAGGGGACTCCAATTTCGGATGCCGAAACCTCCAGTCCTAGAGGCTTCCATACCAGGTCTACAACATTTATATGCAAACAGTGGCTTAGTCAAGTTGGGGGGAAATCTATCATAGGATTTGCCTTACGAGTGTGACTCTCTAGCCTACTGTGTAAGGCTATTCGCCGGAAAGAAGTTGGTTTTACGAGTGTGCTAATTTACGGCCTTATAGGTAGGTATGCTCTACTTTAGAAAAAGCTAAACGAGGAAGCAGGGAAAATAAAGCTGGGACTGATGCGCAGAGGAGAGCTAGGCTGCCAGAGAAGTGATGCAAGAGAGGAAGGACAAGGGATAAAGCTGTGTTGCTGAGGCTGGTGAACTTAGGTAGAGTGCCCCTTGCGGCAACTAAGGGACTGTAATACCACCCATGTCGATAAGGATAGCTTTACAGGTACATCTCGACGTACATCAATAAAATCACTGAAGATAGCTAAGGAACCACTTGTGTTTTTGTGCGAATAATTCCGTTCACGTAGGATGAGATTTGGTTGCAGTTGCGTGGTAACGCAGTATTCCAATTTTGGTCTGCGACCTCATCTTTTGATATGACAGACTGCTGCCACAACCTAGGGATGCATTTGGACATTTTGTGCTCGAGACCAGCCGCTATCTGCGTACATAGTCTCTGTTATTCTATCATTCTCTACGGGGTAAATACCGAAGAAGCTAGAATACTACTTACTGCGAGGTAGAAATATGCGTATCTTGGACTCTCTTCTCGAATGAACTGTGGCCAAATCTCCGTTCCTCGACGAATACATCCTCGAAATACGCTTTCCTAACTTTGTCATTCAAATCGATAGAGAAGGGCATTGTCAATCCCACCCTAACCGATTTAAGGATTCCCCAACGTCGGAAACGAAGGGCGGCGTCGACCCCAGAATCACATAAGCAAAGGAGTGGCCAACTGCCCAACCAAAAAGTCTCCCTTCCAATTATTCCAGGGCGTTCTGACAAAATTGAAACCGAGGAGAGGGGACAATCGCCGGATCGCGTAGGCGAGGTAGTGACCGCTCGCGTCGACGAGGAGAAAGGCGGAACGCGCGTGTGGTTCTGAGCTTGTAGGACCAATAACTATGGAAACTAACTATTGTTTCCCGAATGGGATTCACATCTTGCTAAATTCATAGAGACCTCAAAGACAAAATGCAATTTAGTGTGGGGATTCGGTCGTGTAATTAGTATGCTAGAGAGTTTTTGTAGAAACGATCTGCAGTTCTCCAAATGGGTGCTCTAATTATTACGCTGCCAGTTTTGCATATTAGTATGATAGTGGCCCTGTGGGGTTGGCTAGAACAAATTGTGAGGCGACTGCAAATAACTAATGCGTTGTTGTAGTTACTGTAGTCGACGCGTGATTGTATCACAATTGCAAACGCTTTCTTACGCATTGCGACGAAAATCGCAGAATTTAGGAGACTCGTTGATCAGGTCGAGGTTCCCGGACCAGGGTATTCGCAATACCCTCCTAAATAGACTCGGCAAGCAAATACAATCCAAATTGAGGAAAGATAGGTTTATGACCTTTGTTGCGTGTAACTTAGGTAGCTCAACTTGAAAAACTTGCAATACTACACAACATGGTACTGGTGCCCGAAAGTAACAGAGAGAATTTATGAATTTAACTTCAAAATGCGTTGGCTAAGTTGAACTTAGATATCAATTCTAGCAAGATCATTCTAGCTTAGTAAGGCATCGTAAGCAATGTAGAGTTGGGATGAGGTTGCGAAACGTTCCGGTGAAGGATTACTTTTGGATATCAGACGAAGTGTAGGCCTAAGCCTTATTATAAAGTAAACCCAAGTTCATACCAAACGAAACGCGGACATTCATAAACCGAAAACTCTGTATTATTAGGGAAAGCATAGCTGAGCAGAGTTTCAATTCTCTCAGCAGCCAGAAGGTTTTGTCCATATATTCGGTCGCAACAAAGCCCCCATTAGGTGATCCTACGTAAAAGCCTGTAGTGAGTAACCACAATTGTACACAAAGGCCAATCCCTAAGTTTGTACCGTGGAGTGTTGAAGGATCTATATACCGCCCTACCCGAGTTTCCCAAAAAACAAAGTTTCGACGGGATTGCGGTAGTATTAGCGTAACAATCAATATGCCGAGAAAATTGCCCAATTTACGGAGAAAAGGCCTATGCATAATGCTCACTCCATCCCTGCCTATCCGTGTCAGCGTCACATTCGCGTCGATGCAGCCATCCCGCCCACTAATGTACTGCCCATGTTCGTTGTATAGCAATCTGCTAGGTTAGCTTGGGCGACAAAAAAGCCTCTATCCCTGAGTATAGTAAGTGCCTCAGATTTCAGATATATTGATATCGCGGAACAATTCCTCCTTATCATATGAAGTTCTGGCTCTGTATCCACTCCTAGATCCCCCCCGCAGCCTAAGTTTAACGACTTGGAGGTAATTCAGATCTTACTACCTGAAATTGAGCGATCTGCAATCTTGCATCCCCTATCATATCATAGGTTGCATTGTTGCATTGCGACCTTGTGCCTCAACCCTCTCATTGCATCAGGTCACTGATGTAATGGAAAGGAGAATAGGTAGGGCACAAGGCGAGCATGTAATTAAAGCTCGCCTGTGAAATAGTGTAGGTATGCAGGCAAAGTAGCATCTAAATATCGGTAATATGCACGCCATTCGGTGAACTGCCACCGCAAAATAGAATTGAGGTTCGCCACTCACGATCTTCGTCCTCAAGAACACGCTACAGTCTCGAAACATTTACAGGCTCCTTTACTGCAACACTATCAGCAAAATAGTTTTTAGACACCGCCCCGGGAAGACCTGGGAATGCCCCGGTACTATATTTCTCCCCGGTGTATTGACCAGTCGTAACGATGCTGATGTTGCATCAGTGGGGTTGCGACGAATCCTGAGGACATGGGGGCTCCTCCTGCTATTGGGTGCTTAGTGTAGAATTGTAACCTTCGCGCAGAGGATTCTAATTGCAGAAGCTTGAAGTGAAACGGGTTCAGAAGGGTTTCGACTGATCTCCAGTGACAATTGCCGCCGAAAAAGGGGGTCTTGGTGATTCGTCTGCGCGGTTAACTGCCTAGGTTTTCCTATATGGCGACCGTCGCCAAGCTTCGCGTTCTCCCTTTCATCTCTCGTTTTCCGGGAAACAATGAAGCTAGCCAGTATACAATGAGTACGAAGCATCATGAGCTTCAAAAACCAAGCTTTTGCAAGCGCTTCCGCAAGCGTCGGTGTGAGCGACGGTCCACAACCGAGCGATACGCCGACCGCTGCACCCCCGCTCACCACGATCTTCACGCCACCACCTCAGTGCAAGACACCACTCGCGTTTGTCGGTGACTGCCAAAATGATCTCGAATGCAATGGGTCTTTTATGCCATTCCTATTTATTCAGAACTCTAAAACCCCAAGCGGAACGTTAATACAATGCTACCCCGAGACCACTACCTTCAACGACGGCTACGTGGATGCAGTCTTCGATTACAGTCCGGGGATATTCTGTCCCAATGGGATGACCACAGCTACCAGCACTGCCGGTGCATTTCTCTGCTGCCCTAGGTGTGTATACCCCTGTGAGCGATATGGCTCTGCTTTCTAATATCAACATATCAGTGGCTTGACATATTCATATGATGGACACCAAGACCAATGCACCGCGACATTAACGATGGGAGAGGCGTTACTAGGCCCATGGCAAGATAACTCAGCAAGTATAGCGAGTACTACAACTTTCTCAGCTGAAGAGCACATGACGCTATACGTTAAGGCCGTGCCTATTTATCTCACAGCCCAGGGATCCAACACCAAATCGAGCACTTTCGGCGATGTCCCAAGCCAGTCTATACCTCCAATATCAGGGGATCCCTCTAGCACAGGGATATCAACATCGAGCCAAGCGTCTTCAGATACTCCTACTAATATAAGAACGTCAATGTCAGGCCAAGTGTCTTCAGATACACCCGCTAGTAGTAGTCTCAGCACAACAGGAGATTCTACCCCAAGCATGAACCCCCTCAGCTCTGATAGACCGGAGACCTCAAACCAAAGAAACCTAAAAATCGGTATCGGCGTCGGCGTAGGCGGCGCGGTTGCGCTAATACTTCTCGCGCTTGGCTGCATGCTATTACGTCGGTACCGGCGGAAGCGACTTTTCAGCCCCCATCCACTGCTGGACTTCCCTCCAATAGAGCCGTATGGGAGCAGAACACAAGCAGCACAGCAAATTTATGAGAAGAAGCCGGCGTCCGAGCTTCCGGTAGCCGAACCATGGGCCGAGCTCGAGGGGACGCGGGTCGAGGAGCACGGAGCCGGGATATACGTGTGGAAACCCGAGCTCGAAGGCACGGCTGGGACCCCGGGCGCGAAGGGCGCGAAAGGCGTATACGTGCTGAAGAAGTCTGAGCTAGAAGCAAAGTATAATAATGCAGCTCATTCGACTGTGAAACCCGGGGTGCCCACATTCTATGAATCGCCGATAATCGGGGCGTCGTTTGCCAGTCCGGGATACCCTGCACCAACGGCTCGAATGTTTCAAAAATATACTTAGACTTTCGTTTATGGCGGACCAGCATCTGTCCTAAGACTAACACAATTTGTAATGATGGTATGCGTAATGATAAATATATTTGGGATCTATTAGTACTAGAAGGGAAATATCTGGTATTCGTTGAAAGTGTAGTATCCTAGGTTAAATATAGCTGGACAATTCAACTTGGCCACATTATGTGACGAGAGAGGGATGCCAATTAAGTTGAATATCTCCGATCTGAATCTCAAGTTAACTCGTTCTTGGGGGGTCAATTTACCGCATGCGCTGTTCAGCAAGTGCCGCCGCCTTGGACACACGCAATAAAAGCATATGAAAGTCGTGAACGTCGTAATAAGATCGTTGCAGCATCTCTCGTCCGTCGCACCCACCACACTATGAGCTGGTCGGCCTCATCCACCACCACCACCGCCGCCACACTGGATAGCGTCTGTCAGAAAGTTTCGTTAAAGAGGATAAATCATGGAATGAGACTTACACCTCCTCCTCCTCCTCCTCCCCCACAACCACCTCCTCCTCCGCAACCACCTCCGCCTCCGCAACTACCTCCGCTTACGAAACCAATTCCGCCTCCGAACTACGAACTGGTTAGCATCCTCCACCACCACCACACTATATATGCTCTGTCAAAATATTTCTTCAAAGAGAATGATCGTGGAATGGAACTTACGCCTCCGCCTCCTCCGCCTCCTCCGCAACCGCCTCCACCGCCACCTCCCCCACAAGCCGAGCCACTTGCAGAGCCGCACTAGGACACGTTAGTTTCGACATATATCCTCGAGAGTTAAGATACGGATAGTTCTTGATGACTCACACTGACACCCGAACTCCCACAACCTCCAGCGCCTCCGCATCCGCCAGCTACGGCGCCTCCACAAGCCCCCGCGGCAACCGTGCCACCGCATGTGCCGGCAGCACAAGCCCCGTAGTATCCGGTTCCAGCATGAACAGTCGCACTATCGTAGTAGATAGGGCATGCGTAGTAGGGGTAGACATAGGGGCCGTATAGCAGGTAAGGGGCACCCCAGTAATAGTAGTAATAATCGTCTCGAGGAGGCAATTCACGACCCTTCCGCTTGGCACGTTTCCTGGCCTTCTCGTAATTGTCCTCCAGCCGTTTTTGGTGGCGTAGCTGTAGCGCCTTTTGTATTTTGGCGCGTCTTGAATCGTTGTCTGAGACCTGAACTGAATTGTGTGCTGAGATGTGTGCGCTGTTGTCGGGTGGACAGAGCGCCGCGCGGCCGGATTCGTAGAAAATATCGCCGGCTGAATACGAAAGATCATGCCTGTTAGCAGTGATGAATGCAGTAAGATGTATGTAGCACTTACCCTTGTCCTTCTCGCTTTTGAAAATGGTGAGTCTGTTGGCTATGCTGGAAACATGGCTGGTTCGCACAGACTCGCAATACCAGCAGGTACATTCCGAGTATACCTCCGCGTAGAGCTCCTGGTATACCTTGCTGGTCCATTCGAACGCGGTAGAGAGCTTGTTCTCGTCAATCTTATCGTCATGATCAATGAACCTCCCCGTTTTTGAGGCCATCCACTTATAATACGCTGCAGGGCTGAGTTGATGGGTATGCCACGCAAGATCAACATCGAGAGTTGGGACAGCGATTTGAGTTGGGTGTTCGCCCATAATGGCGACGAAACGTTCATATTTTGTCAGGAGGCGGCCCATGGTCTCACGTGCTGCGGGAGAGTGCAGCCAGTCGATCTGTCAACGACGAAGTGAGGTTAGGCGTCAAAAGGGGTATATTAATCGTGGTATGCATACCTTATACATCTTCTCCGTGAAGATCCCTTGCCGCAGGACAGCACCCCCCAGCTCCAGAGCAAAGGGGGAACCATTTGCCCAGTATCTCGACATCATCTTTCTCACATGAACTCGAGCTTCCTGACCTAAACGATAATTCTTTTTCATGTCTGCCGCTTGTACGCCCTCAACATTTTTTATCACATTAGAGTCGGCAAGTGCCTTCTCGAAGATTTGACGAACGGCATCCATTGAGGCCGGTGGGGGGTTGTATAGTCGACTTCGAAGGTTATACCGAATGAGCCGGTTTGGGAATGTGCGTTGGAATCGGTCCTTTAGCATTGCCAACTGTGGGACCTGTTTTATCATTCCGGTTTTGTTATCAAGCAAGGTGCCTGGCATTGGACGCTCGTGTGCTAGGAGATCTTTCACATCAGCGCCAAATTTGAAAACCTCAAGATAGTCTCTTGTGAGTATCTTGCGGCAGTTAGCACACCTGGTCTTAAAATCGCTATCACCATAGCCCTCCCCATAGAGCGAAAAGGCCTTATTGCGTAAGTCGAAGTTAGGCACATCGCACGTAGACCATGGAACCACATTCCGTTTACCGCACTCAGGACATGGCGGAAGAATTTTGGTAGATGGATCATTTTCATTCTCCCATTTATTTCCGGTTGATTTCACCCACATGTCTCTAATGCGAGTCGACACTTTGTAGTTGAAGCTCGTATCGATCGCGTCGTTGACTAGCTGCCACGGTATTCCCTGATGCCACAGATGACCGAAACCGTGTCGCAGACAGTCCTCAAGATAAGCTCTAGGGTTCAGCATGTGAGCGTGCCATACCATGAGAACGTCGTTAAAGAAGTCAGCAATTGCCATTAATTAATCACAAGGGCTCGTTACCAAGAGGTGGTAGCACGATGCTCTTCGTGGCGGGGTCGGGGGGAGCACGTGAGATAAAATCGGTGTATTTTGCAGTGTTTTCGCACATATCGCCTTCGGTAAGAGGGACTTTGGGAAAGCTGTTCCACCAGGCCTCGTATCGATCGGCGGCTCGAGCAACATAGAGCGCCCATCGCTTTTCTCGAATCAAAGTTAGATTCTTCTTGGTTTCGTCATCAAGGCTCTCGTTTTCGCGCAACATATCGGCACCCCTCCCATCGGGAAACGCCCGGCTGTCGTAGATTTGCCAAAGGCCATCGTTATACCCAATCGCCTCCTTCAAGTTCTGAAAAGCAAAGAGAAGCTTCAGGTGGGCTAAGCATGTGTCTACAGTGACATTTTCGGCAGCCAAAGGGAGTTGGAGAGATTGAAAGGCGGAATGAAGCTGTTCGACATCTTCGGGAGATATGGTGGCAGCGGGGAGAGCGTTGTAGCTTGGTGGTGCAGCATTCCCATCGGATTGCACCGCGTCGGATACGGTCTCTTCCTTCTTCAGCTTACCCATGGCGGTAGAAAGTTGTATGATGGTGAGAAAGCAATGAAGAGACTTGGTTGTATGTAATTTAAGTTTGGGGTGTGATCCCCTTTTGTGGACTTCGTAGTGCTGCTTTGTCTTTATAGTTGTAGTGGACCGTCGTGGCGGAAGCCTCTAAGGCGGATTCAACATCAAAGCCTAAAGTCATCTAAGCGACACTACCGGATTAGATCACCGACAAACACCCTATTGCCATATCAATAGACGGATATTAATCGCAGAAGTCTATGCATGGGATAGGCCATGACAAGGCACCATTATTCGCAGTACCGTATATGGACACCGAGTTAGATTTTGACATGACCTTTCGGAAATTACGTCACTGAGCTTCGGACTACATGGCTTGGGCGATTTGAGTAAGAATAATCCGTATATTACGCCGTATCGCTAGGGGATAGTTGCCTATCTTACTGAGGCGTATGACAACAACGCGTCCCCCGCGGTGTGACCTCGACTACTGTACAGGCAGGTGTCAGATAACAGCTTGTCATTCAGAAAATGATTCGGAGAAGGTAACCTAGTTGGTGGTTTGGAGGATTGGCAGCGGCTGTGGAGCCCACTCACCACTCATCCCCGTCTTGGTTCCTGGTCTAGACTTGTTCCATCCCTTGGCTTCTATGGATTGTCTCTCTGGGCACTGCCCGGGTCCTGTCAAAATAATGCCTTGCGACTATCAGCCGCAGCAGGTGATCACTCGGTCGCATGAGCTGGAAGATTGTGAATATTCCCAGTCCCCAACACAGTACTCTAACGAGCGTGGTGCAGATTACGCACGTATACAGTACAGTTCGGTATGCGTACCTAGCTATATCTAAAGGGAAAAGTTGATGTGAAATTAAATCAGCTGCTAGGAGGTAGTCTCCGGAGTAAGTACCAAGATACTTACATCTACCTAGACCTAGACATTGTAGGAAGGTGCCACAGAACAGTGCGATATCAGGACCCCGCACTAGTGTACTCCATGCCCTCTATCATAGGTATCAATAGGTATCACCTACAATTGCTACCACATCCCCAAAATTAACAGCTTGCAGGTGTAATACAGTGCTGTACGTACATACTTTAACGAATGCTAGAGGCCAACTGTACCCGGGCATGTACAGTACTGTAAGTAGGTACCTTGGGTGCTTGGTTTATAATGACAGCAGCGGCTGAGAAAGGCCCGCTAGCAGACTTGGTAGTAGTCGATCTATTCCGATTCACTGACCGAGCATTGCCATCAGGATCATGATTGAGGAACAGCCGCAAAAGCTTGTTTTACCTTTTACTCGACTACACACGTACTGCGTAATCGTATCCTACTTAGGGTGTACCTAGAGTGTACTAGATACCAATACGGGAACCTGACTAGGACAAAATGCCAAGTACCTGACACCAGCCCTTTGCGTTAGTGACCGCTCACGGAGGGTAGATGCTTGTGGTCCGAAACTCACCAGAGCTTTACGTGCCACCTGTATCTAGAGTTGATTTCCTGCATGTGGTTTAGGTGATATGCATGATGAAAAGATTAGGTACCTAGCTATACCTAGTATATACGTAAAACTACAATACACCGCGCAGCTCCACTGCTATTGACTATCTTAGGTACTGAAACTGTCAGCATGAGGGGTCCAATGTGCATTTTCTGGGGAGCGTCGTCATCAGCGTGGCTAGACAGATCTCAACAACACCTGACCCCTGACAGGGTTATGACGATCAGCATCCACTCTCAATATCAGCTATAGGTTGCAGTAAATACTACTGGTAACAGCCGTTTGTTCTGGAATGTATGGAGTTCTGCACTATGGTACTGGTGGTTCATGCGGTAGCACCCAAACCAACTCTCAGGATTCTAGCATTCTCCCCAGGTACATATACAGTGCCTGTTTCCATTACCTTGTTGCCTAGCCTATAGCTATTCTAGGATGCATCGCGTCCCGCCATTATTTACTATACAGCCTGAGAATATTAAGACCTGTGCCTGCATAGAAGACCGGTGGACAGGTCCGCTACTGTGTAAGGGAGGAACTGGACACACGGATCATGAAAGAAACCGTGGCACTACCTATGTGCTTTGTTAACTGGAGCCTCTATCATTTCTACAATATCATTTTCTAGACTGACGTCTGCTCAGTGCAAAGCGAAGTAACGGCCACTCTATGCATCCTTTTAAGTTTTAGGCTATGCCCAGCTTTATTCTAACGAACAGTGCTTTGTATAAATGCAGAGAAACCATTTATGAAACGGCAGTTCGTGCGGGGTCGGTTCTAATACGTAGGTAGAGAATATAACCACCGATAGTTACACGCCTACAGTCTGGGCACTAACGGAGCTGGTACAGTGTACGCCGTGGCGCCGAGCAATAAAGATTACCGGTAAATAATATACGAATGGTAAGCCGCCATATTGGAATAAAATAGATCAATGGGCGCGGTATGCATATGTATGTAGTCTTCGAGCCCTACCTTAAGTATTAGGAGAAATAGGTTGATAACAGGTAAACAATATAGACACTAAAAAAGCCATGTGGTGCCAAGCAAGTGGTCACTAAAATAGAAAGCTTTGCTGGCGAAGCTCTATTTTAAATACGCTATAAATCAAAGTGCAGGCCACTTCGATTTAAAATGTTGAGGAGACCGCTTTACCCCTTGCCCGTCGCCAGCTTATGTAAACCTCTTTCCTTAACTATGCTAAATCTTTTCAAAGGCTTCGATCACTATAGATCATTGTCCTAGGGCTGAGGTACGTAAGCTACGAACTCCATATTTAGAGTTGTGGTCTATTTTCTATTAGTAAATTAACTAATAGATAAGCTGCAAACACTAAATTGACCAATTAAAGAACTGTAGACACTTTCAGAGTTTAAGGGGGTTCCGGATATAAATTTCCTAAGCTCCGCCTTCCCTCGCACTTAATTGTCTTGCCAATACGTGCTCTAGAAAGCAAAGCTTTCCAATAATTACACACATATCATCCCTTGAGACATGTGATTATTAGCTCAATGGTTTATCTGACAAATCTTCGGTTCCCATGAATACTTGAGGTACCTGTCGTGAATACCCTATAAACATTCATATACAGGTTTGGAGAGAACTCTATTTTCCATGTCGGTTATAGCACATGTCAGGATATTGGATCCTATATTTCACGAATACAGTTATACGAGTGTAAGGCTTCGTGCAAGATGTTAGCTTTCAGCTCACCTATATTCGCCTGATCCCTTAAGGTTTTCAAAACATGGACTATGTCACACGTATGGGTACGTATTCTGTACCCGAGGGTTTAGGACACCCGATATTCTGTAAATAGTTTTATGCAAGGCGGCAAACTACCAATACGAGGTTCGGGCAAAATTAGATTAGTTTAGAAGATATAATCTGATTTTATCCGAAGTTTGAAACAGTTTGCTTTTATAAAAATGCAGTTGGATATTTTGGGAAGTCGGCGATTTAGTCGCTGACTTTGGACGAGGCTATTTGCATATAAAGACTGCAATTCGCCCGCCTTCGAAAGGGGTCCAGAGATCTACATGGCCCCCTTGACTGCATTAAAAGATTATTACTCTTAAATGAATATTATTCCAAGCTCTACATAAGCCCTTGTGACAGACTAGGTATACGGAAGCAAAGTGAGAGCGGGATAGGCGAATAGAAGCAAGGCTATTCCAATATATAACCTACCTAAGCATGTTATAGTATACATATAATAACGACTTGGCCAAACAGGGGTGGAGATGCCCGTTTCCATAAGTGAAGTCATGGGTCCCCTGCCTTCAAAACAGAATATTCGCAATACTGACGAGCCTGCTAGGCTCGGTTAGGTTCCAAAGCAAGGCCAGGATTTGATGCTGGATTGCGTGTCGCAGTTCTTTTTTCTTTGTATTAGTCTGTCAGGGGGGTTCGGTGTGGTTGGGTCATCAGCAAGTCATCACTGGGTCGAAATGTAGGGTAGAGATTCAATATTGTTGATTCCTACGTATCACTTCTAGAATCGGGGGATCTTCAAGTCTTCTATACATATAGCCTTCTATTCATAACACAAATACCCTAGGGCGTAGAAGTAACCCTTCCTAATACCCTAGCAGTGCCTGACAAAATGCTAGTCTCCATTGCTGAGCGGCGATTCGGCGGCTTCCGTTTTGCTCGAACTAGAATTAGAGTCTCCCGATTCCGAGTCCGCTTCGTTGAGATCCAGCTCGCTAATCGTATCACTAATCATATCGCCGTCATCCTCCTTGGAAGCTTCTAAGCGCGAGTGCAACTGCTCTTCCCTTTGCAACTGCTCTTCCCTTTGCAGCCGCTCTTCCCATCGCCGCCGCTCTTCCCATCGCCGCCGCTCTTCCCATCGCCGCTGCTCTTCCCATCGCCACCGCTCTTCTATTTGCCGGAACTCTCCCCGCCGCCCCACGAAACCCGCATGATAGCGCTCCCGCATTCCATCTGGAAACATCATGTTGAGAGGAAGATATGCTCTATTGTGTACTGCGTAATCCCCATAGATTATGGTGATATATTCGATGTCGTAGGTATTGAGGTCAATGTTGTAGGAGGAAAACCGGTCTCTAAAGACAACAGGGTCCGTTGTCAGCCAGCTCTCGACCCAGGTCCCGAAACCATACCATAACAACTGAGTAACTACCAAACGGGCCACTTCAATGGGTGACTCCGGAATAGCCCGTCGCCTGATATCGAGCATGCGAGGCCGATGATTTACATTAACTTGACGAGATCCCGGGCCGCGCAGATACTGATTCCCGATAAGATGGCTGCATCTTGTGAGGACATCGTCCAACATCACCATCCCGTGCGGCCAGTGAGTGACAGAGTACGAGGTGTCGTCATCGAACCGTGACAGGTATCTGATGGACTCACTCCATTCGTCAATGATGACAAGATAGGGCAGGTCGTACGCGTCGATGTAAGGCCTTTTTACCATATCCATGCGGGCCTCGTACGAGACGAGTTTTAATTCCCATTCTTGAATGTCCAGTCCCAATCGGCGTCCGCGAATAAGCGAGATGCGTGTCAATAATTCTTCGCTATTCATTATGGTTTGGACACTGGTAGACTCCTGGCTGTTCTTTTTTTTTTGGAAGGGGGGAGGGGTTGATCTGTGAGAAATGGAGGTCGGTTTTATGTGATGTTGAATGACTCGCAAGTAATACCAAGGACTAGAGTATGCCAGAAGAGGATATTATAAGGTCGAAGATCGAATGCATTTGACGTAAGGTATTCAAAAGAAATGATTGTCTTTAATGTAGTGCACCATTATCTGAAATGAAGATAATGACTGAAATGCGGAAAGGGTGTGAGGAGAGGTATATATATATATATATAGGTGGGGGTGATTGGAATTGGAAGAGTCTGGGAGAAGAAGCACTGGTTCGTAACTAAAGTAGATGCACACCTACCTTGGTAGGTAGCGAATAAATTATTAGTGCCAAGCCCTAATTCCTCTATTTTCTGGGAACAACTTGAAACTTTATATCGAACCTTAGATCACTTACTGGCACCAGTGACTCGACCCGGGCATGTACGAGAATATGGAGGCTTCGGTGAGTATAACCTAAATAAATTTTAACTCAGAACTTGTTTCTAACAAGAAAATATATGAAACTTTGAAACGTGACCAGTCATGGAAGGCCAGGGGGGGAAGGTATCTTTAGCAGGCCTATAAACTCAAGGTTCAAATGCAACATCTTAGCCTGCGTGAGTTTACCTGAAATATATAATTCTCATTTGGCCATTGATAACTTGCAGCTGAAGTAATTGCTGGTTCGTTAACTAAGTATAGAAATAATACAAAATATTGTTGTGGATGGGTTTGGGCTAACGCTAGTTCGATTTCCCTTTCAATGAATTACGATGGCTCGCCATATATCATCTATTCCCAGGAAGGTAAGCTACGGAGCACTTTCAACATTCAGTAAGTAGCATGATACATTTACATGGGAAAAGGTAAGCCTTGAAAAGGCTAAAATAAGTCTACGAGTAAAACCTTAAGCTCGTTTTATTCAGTATGATGGCAGTATATTTCCTTCCGATATCATGAAATTCCATGCGCTTGGCTATTCATATCTCCGGTAGGTATAATAGTTTGGTACTTGCATTAAGTCTGATAAGGTATGAGCTAATGACAGGTACACACTGGCAAAAAGTAGTACACTTGGGTACCTACAGTTGCTACCTATGTAGACTGAATCAAGAACATGTAGCTGATGAAAGCTTGCACAGACATATCTACTAGTTGGCTGCATGTAGATATTAGATAGCAGCATGCAGTTCGGAACACCTACACTGTGCTCACCAACCTTAGGGCCCAAGAATTCCGTGATTATATGTTCGCCCCTACACTACATGTATACTCACAGCCTCGTCTGTACCCTTGTTAGTAGATCAAGTTACGTTTCTAAAGAGACAATTGTCAGCAAAACAGACTGCTCGCTTCTAGCGCCATCCACGATATTCATTCTCCTGGGGGTGGTGCAGAATCCATAATACCTACTACGACGCTGTCGGAGAATAAATCTTTCCCTTAGGCATCACAAGTACCAGCAAGCAGTGAACCGTTCATCTTCCCATCGGCCCCTGTTGGTGGTATTTTCGGGAAACACTTACCAAGGTGTCTACGGTCGAGCCTATTCTGGGATTAAAATGGCACAGAGGCATGTATGTTAGGCAATTGAAGGCAACCACACCCTTAACCTCGAGTCGGATAATATCTATGATATACCATGGATGCGTCGTCAGCTTGCTGCAATGCAAAGCTTGGACAAAGCCTGGCATGAGTTCAAAACTTGGCCTGCCTAAAATGCCGAATAGAGTGGACCGTGAATCTTGGCCGTTGCATGGGATCAATTTTAACCTTTCAAACAGGGAGGTGGTAGCTTGAGGGGGCGAGGGGGGATGGAGGGGATGGAGGAGAAGGGGAAGGGCAAGGGGAAGGAAGGGGAGGGAGGAGGAAGGAAGGGGAAGGGTAACAGGCCACTTTTTGGTCGGCCACCATCTTCGTTAATGCTACCGATTTCTCTTTTGCTGCACCACCAACATGTATCTCGGTAATGATCCACACCTTTAATACGTCTCATATCCCGTTCTAACGCAAATGGTCATAAGTGATTGCTGTTGTGAAATCTTTCTTGTCGTCTGGTTCCTGGTCCGCTACCATCCTATCAACACATGGGAGAGCATGTACCGATCTCGCGTCGCCAATGATGTGAGCTTCTTAGTTTCCTCAGTCCCAAGCCCTCGGGCCAACGGGGTACCCGACTGAGCGGATCCTTGCCCGTTTCGGCTACATGCAGGGGTCAAAGCACTCCTTACAGGCGCCTCGCAGCATGGCACTTCAAAACTGCACATATAATAGGTGAGTTTAGATGTACTCAGACACTTAGCTCCGCCCAACGCCACGGATAAGGTAGGTAGCGCATCCGACCGGCCCTACCGCGCCTAGCAGGGGGTGCCAAACCGTCGGGTCCTAGGAGATTTGAGCGACCACACCCACACCAAACCGTGATAGGCTATAGGTACTTTACAGACGCAGCATTTCAATAAATATACGCACACCGCATCACAAATGGAACGATGACACACATTTTTACCGGGGTCTTGCCCAAATTCCTCTCGACTAGCGCGGTTCCATGCCACCGGGCTCCTGTCCCAGGCCCTTGGTTCTGAAATACTGTCGACATGTTGGCGAGACATTGGAGGCAACTGGTTCGCGGATCAAATCTGAGATTTTCTGGAGTATTGCTATATTATAGCTACTATCTCTATCCGACTGTGTAAACCACGAACCTTCCTTCCCACTTTTCTGGTTTTGCTCTATTCTTACTTTTATCTTGACGCCTCATTCTTCATTCTCAGTATACATGGAGGGGCCCAGTGACATCGACTACATAGGTATTGGAGAGGGGCTTTCAGCTGCTTTCCGTAGAGATTCAACGCCGAGCGAATCAACTATTGGCCTGAGCGACGACTGGCTGACGCCGTGGGACACCTTCTCCTTTTTCTCTTATGCATTACTGATTAGTGACAGGTCTCCGTATAAAGAAACTTGGGAGCCCTATTCGGACACATCGACAGCGAAGCCTGCTCTAGATTCTGAGCTGGAGCCTGAGCCATGCAAAGGCTTGTCGCCATCGACAATCCAAAGGGCTCAGCTTGTTTCCGCAACGAACAAGGATTACTCACCGCCAAGTTTAACACCACTCGAGAGATACTGTTACCATGTTCAAGCACATGAACAGCTCGCAGTTGGCCAGATAGAGAACCACTGGTCTTTCACACGACTCAACAGGCTCGATCATTCACTATATGCTGCAACAAAGCTTCTCGGTGGATTTACACCCCAAGCCTCGGCGTCATCGTGGTCCATTATTAGTTCCTCAGCTGGGGATACCAATATGCTGCCTGCCCTTGAGCTTGAAAATCTCATTCGCATGAGAGACTCGGCGGAGTGGCAAGCTGTGTCGCAAGAAGAACAAGCAAAGCATCTGCATAAAATGTAAGCCGAAGCTTACGAGCCCTGTAGTAAGTAGTTGTTGACTGACATTTGCCTCGATGTAGCGCGAAGCTGAGGAGACGCATCAAGGCAGAAGGTAGTCCGCGAAAGATGAAGTCAGTGCGTGTCCGGAAGAGGAGCAAGAATAGTAATGTGTCCAATGAGACCACGGGGGTATGAGATGGTCGGAAATAAGCGGGCAATACCTATTTGTTCTACATGTACCCCTTACAGGAATTGACAAGTAGACATTGTAGAGACTACTTTCAAGATATTTTTATGACGAGAAACGAGGAACCCTAGTTGCGGAGAGAAACAAGCCTAAGCTTTCTTATCGGACTCGACTGAGGCTCCCAAAACCGGTAGCGTAATGACAAATGCCCTTTTAAAGCTAAATCTGACACATTTAAGACGATAACTTGTCTTATTGGAAGCAGAGCCTGGGGTTGCTCAAAACTCACTATGTTATCTGCACGATAGTGATGCCACATTACCACATTACCGATTACTCATTTATTAGTAGATAGGCAGTAGAGGTAACAAGGTGTTGGGATGACAGCGGGTTACGTCGCACTTGTAGGGAGACCCATAGACTTCCAAGGTTCTGTGCTCACATGTCGTACTGTACGCCAACCCTTCGCTTGGGTCTAGACCACTTGGACCACCAAGAAACAGCGATACAGCTGAGCTGCACCCGCCCATACTTATGCTTTTATGCCTCTGATTATGGTAAATTGAACGCGCATTAATAAAACAGAACGACCTTGAGATCTTCCTTCGTTCTCTAAGCATTCAGCGACCGGTAGGTAGGTACCTAGTTCTGTTCACCTGGCAAACTATGATGCCCGCTGTCTTAATCCCTGTCTTTCTAGAAGCATATTCTCTATAGTGCAATATCGATCTACTAAGGCGGGTAGGTGGCATATCCGAAGGACGGGACTGGCGGGACTGGGGTCCGTGGTCAATATCCGTCGTCATCATTAACTAGCACGATTTAGTATGCTACGCAACAGCATCACTCATGATCTTATTATTCACGTGCCCGCTGTCTGCGGAGCCGCAGCAGCAGCAGCAGCAGCAACACTAGTAGCAGCACCGGCAGCTAGTCGCCACAGAGGAAAGAGGAAATAAAGATGCTGTCACAAAACCGGCGTTTGCGGCATCTTCACGGAATTTACCTGCGTAATCTGAGCTTCACCAAACCGCAAGGCCGCGCCTCCGACGACCTCGATGCCGATCTCCCTTCCAGCCGCCCACAGGAAGCCCATCTCCAACACCCACACCAGCTTCACCATGCCCGCTCCTCCGAGACCCTGCGACCGCGTGCCAACGCGCGCCGGCGCAGCACCACCCTCGCTAACACCACGCCGGTCACCCGCCATAAGCAATTAGAGTACACGGTTGAGAGTAGGGCTGCCGACGTGTTCTTTTCGCTGCATTGCGACGGGGAGGCGGACCCGGTCTACATCAGCGAAACCGGCCAGCGATCGATGAATTTCAATTTCCGATTCTTCGACCTGTCGAGCGCCGGTCCGTCCGTCACGCGCCTCTCAGGGGTCAAGATACGGCTCTGGGCCAAGCGACGCGACTCGTGGAGCCTGTTGTTGTCCCAAGACATCGACCTTCGCTCCTTACACTATCTGAGCAGCCTGCGGAGTCACCACTTCCCGCCCAATTGTCTGATCTTCCACCTTGAAGATGGCATGTACTCGCTGGACCTGGGAAGCAAACGCCCCGAGCCAAAGCAGACTTTGCCGCTTCCGAGCTGCTCCTACAATGTGCTTATGAAGCTAGCCAATTTAAACAACTCCATCCAGGATGCTCTGGCTACTCGTGACACCCTGACGGCCCAAATCAACGCTTTGCTTGAACGCACCCCAGATGATACAGTCCCACAAGCCCAAGAGTCGGCCCGCCTTGCCTCGAAGTACCTCTCGGCCGAGAAGCGCGCTGTCCGTGCAGCCCAGACACGGCTAGATCATCTCAAAACATCTATCCAAGCTCGCCGCGATGCCATTAAAGAGGGGCGTTCTGCACAGTCAAGGGCCGGGGACCATGTTGAACATGCGCAATCCAAACTACCAATCTCACAAGCACTAATCGCGACTACGCGCGAGAGCATCCATGGCCAACGACGCCGCATATGTGAGGACCTGGCACATATCTTCCCTATTACCCCTTCTCCCTCGGGTGCGCCTCTTTCGTTCAGCATCTGCGGTATATCGCTACCAAACTCCGACTACGACCCGACCTTGTCGTCATCCACCGAGGACTCTCTCTCGGCAGCTCTGGGCCACGTCGCGCAGCTGACTTATGCGCTGCAATTCTATCTATCTGTGCCACTATCATACCCAATAACGCCCTTTGGCTCACGTAGTAGTATCCGCGATAATATCTCGCTCCTCCCCGAATCCCAGCGCGACTTCCCCTTGTTTCTACGAGGCGGCGCTACAGCACAGTATCGATTTGATTACGGCTGGTTTTTACTGAACAAGGACATTGAGGCCCTTTGCGTGTCGGCCGGGCTTAAGATTGTTGATATTCGGCACACCCTGCCGAACCTGAAATATCTCCTGTACGTCTGTAGCGCGGGCAGCGATGAGGTACCGGAACGAAAGCGTGGTGGCATTAGGGGGTTGTGGGCTGGACGAATGAAAGGGAGAATTGGGATCGGTAGTTCCCTTGCCAGCACTGATGACGGGGCCAGTAGCGCTGGTGGTAGTCGTCGTGGCAGCATGGACAGCGAGATTTTGAGCGGGAAGCAGAGAGAGACGTTGAATCGTGCGCTCGGTCGGGAGAATAGCCCCGGTAGCGGAGATCATTCTCGACAGAGTAGTGTTGGTGCTGTGGGTAGACAACAACAACAACGACAGCAGTCGCCTGTGCGTCTGCCGTTTGATGAAGGGGCTGTCAAGCTCACGTTGCGGACGAAGGGGTTGAGGGAAAATGTTGGCGCACATGCTTAAGATACCCGAATAGAATAATGGAAAATGTAGCATACTCTCTAAATGGAGGATATAGATTCGCACATGCTACATACTACGTCAGCGTTCCAGCATAATTATCACCGTAGCATAAGTGATGGCTATAAGATAGATAGATAATCAAATATGAGTAAATTGCTTATCGATCCCCTGCGTTTTGTTCTTGCTACCTCAAGAGTTCATGGCTCTGTAATCTAGGCAGTCGTTATCTATGTAAGCCAACCTCCTTGCTTAGTCCTTCTCACCACCTAGCCGACCGGAATCCAAATTTGTAATACCCTCAAGGGTTTTACACAACCCTGAAGGTAGTAGCGGGCAACCATGGTTGGAGATACTCGTCTAAAGCTGAGAGAGAGGTTGGCTTCTACTATTGGCCTCCTCACTTGCTTTCAGCTCAGTTCATTCCCAACTTGGATCGATAGCCTGACAACTTGCAACCCTCCCGGAGTTTTCTACCTTTAGGTGGGTAGTTGGAAGTCGCTATTGTTCTCGGCTAAATGCAACGTGCGGTGGCACCTTCACCCCACGGAAATGATGTAGGACGGACGGTGATGGTGTGTATGATTGCAGTTGTGCTACTTGCTCCACCGCATAAGACTAAACTAACCTCAACTCAGGGGCTGGCTGTTCGGTTGCTTTTTGTACCTAAGTGCATGAGCCAAGGCGGGTGGTGTATTAAACACCGCTGCCGGTAAGCTAGCCGGCTTCACGGGATGGCTACCGCCTCACCGGCACGCAAACGCACACCCCGCAGTATCCCATCTCTGTACGCAGGCCACAGTCGCTGTTCCCCAGCCTCGGCGGAACCTGCCCAGCCCATATTCATATTACCCGGCATTTAGATCTCGGGTTCCACTCAGCACGACCTTCCCCAACTCTTCCATTCGACCTGGTGCGGAGAACGCTGTAATACTCTCCGAAGCCCAATGTCGGTTCATATCCCTGATCTCATTTTGTAATCAATCTACGCGTGTATCTTGCTATCGTGGAGTCTGGTCCCATCATGCGATTGGCTCTCTTGATGCCTGAGGGAACATCCCCGCAGTCCGGTCGATCGACTGAGGGACCGGGGGGCTGACTACCTACCTGCTGAGTAGTAGAATGATCATAATACACCCCTTCCTCGCGCTGTACCCAACCTGTTGGTACAATATAAGTGGCGATGATCCCCCTGCCCCCGTCAGTGGCCGTGTAGGCGCTCGCCAACTTCACCAACTTTGTCTGGTGGACCATCTCTTGACATTTCGCCACCTCGACTTGAGACCCACGGCCAGGCGACTGCTCTTCTATAAGCCTACATTCTTCCAAGGCAATTTTTCTCCATGATATCGTTCCTATGGCTAGTGATAGCCGCCTGGGCGTCACTCGTCATCGCTCTCGGGCAGCAGCCTCTTGTGAGCTTCACGCAGTCCCCGAAGGCTTTTCAGATCGCCGGTGGTAGAATATCGAAGCCTCAGATCCTCGTTTCGAGCGGTGACAACTGGGGTGTAATCAGGGCAGCGGGAGATCTAGCAAAAGACTTTGGTCGCGTTACGGGGACCAATTTCACGCTTAGCAATGGCGAGAAGAGGGCGAAGCCGGCTACGTACGAATATCGACCGGTTGCTGCGAACTATACGCATGTGAGTCAAAATTATCTATTAATTAAGCCAAAAGCCGGACATGGTGCGCTTTGGGATTGTGTTAGGAATGTCGATTTACTTACCGTATCTTTCATAAATCGGAATGATAAACTAACAATGTCTTTTGGTAGTACGAGACCAACGGCACACAATATTTCTCTGGCCCAGACTATATCGACCCATCGGCTCAAGATACAGTGATCATCGCCGGAACTCTCGGCCGCTCCAAAATAATCGATGATTTAGTGAAGGCTGGTAAGCTTGACGTAAAGGAGATCAAGGGCAAGTGGGAGTCATTCGTGACCCAAATTGTCGAAACCCCGATCCGCGGCTGTCCTAAGGCCGTCATCATCGCGGGCAGCGACCCTCGGGGTGTGATTTTTGGCCTCTATGACGTCAGCGAGCAAATCGGCGTCAGCCCTTGGTACTGGTGGGCGGACGTTCCGATCACGAAGAACAAAGAGATCTTCATCCTGCCCAATAAGAAAGTCCAGGGACCTCCGTCTGTGAAATATCGTGGTATCTTTTTGAACGACGAGCAGCCGGGGCTCTCTGGTTGGATACAGGGGAAATACAAGGACACGCCGTATGGGGTTGGATACAATCACCACTTCTACTCGAACGTCTTCGAACTCCTCCTTCGACTGCGCGCCAACTACCTCTGGCCAGCGATTTGGGGAACCATGCTGGAGGTGGATGATCCGGCAAACCAGCCCTTGGCGGATGCGTGGGAGATCGTGTTAGGTAGCTCACATACGGAGCCGATGATGCGTGCGCAGAATGAGTTCGGCACGTTTTACACTAGCAAGGGTCTCGGGCCTTGGGCATACGACCAAAACAACAAGACGATTGACGAGTACTTCGTTTATGGCGCGCAGCGAGCCAAACCTTATGCTAATAATAGCTTGTGGACAATGGGGATGAGAGGCACTGGGGACACGGCTATTGAAGGCCTTGGAGTCAAGGCTATCGTCAGCTTGCTTGAGGCCGTGGTTCACAGCCAAAGAAACGTCATTGAGGATGTGCTGGGTGTCAAGGCAACGAACGTCCCCCAGATGTGGTGTCTCGTGAGTTACTTTCCTACCTCTTTCGCCGTTTTAAGAGATTATAAGCGCATGCTACTATGCTGTCAGGAATGACTAACAACAAGTGTTACAGTACAAGGAGGTGATGTCGTATATTCAAGAGGGGCTTACGATTCCTGACGATATCACTCTGTTATGGGCTGATGACAACTGGGGCAATGTGCGGAGAGTGCCCATTAATAACGAGAAGACGCGAGCAGGCGGTGCGGGCGTCTATTATCATTTCGACTATGTTGGAGACACGAGGAACTACAAGTGGATCAACACTATTCAGCTAGAGAAGACGGCCGAGCAGATGCATCTAGCCTACGCTCACGGGGCTGATAGGATTTGGATTGTCAATGTTGGAGATTTGAAACCCCTAGAGATTCCGATAAGCCACTTCCTAGACATGGCCTACGACATCAAGCAATGGGGGGTGGGTGACGTGAGAAATTGGACCGCGGCTTGGACAACTCGTGAGTTCGGCCCGAAACACGCAGCAGAGATCACGGATATCATGACGCGATATGGCACGTACGCGGCACGAAGAAAGTTTGAGCTGGTTGAGCCATACGTCTACTCCGTGATAAATTACAACGAAGGTGATGCGATTCTTCAGCAATGGCAGACTTTAGTAAATGATGCCGAGGCCGTCTATGGTAAGCTCGACAAAGCCTATCAGCCGGCCTTCTTCGAAATGATTTTGCACCCGGTTCTGGGGGGCCAAATCGTTCACCAAGTCCACATCGGCGCCGAGAAAAACGCAGTATATGCGAATCAGCACAGGAATTCGGCAAATAGTATAATCACTGACGTGTTGGCTCATTTCCAAGCCGATGGAGAACTAACAGCCAGATGGGACAATCTTCTTGATGGAAAATGGAAACACATGCTCGATCGTAAGTATGCTCGGCCCTGGTGCTCGTTTGTTTGATTGACATGAGATATAGAAACACATTTTGGATACGACGGTTACTGGCAACAACCAATGCGTAACGTTTTGCCTGCAATGTCATATGTCCAGAGCGCTGTATCTTCTATCGCAGGTAACGTCGGTATTGCCGTTGAAGGACTTAATGCTAGCATTCCTGGTGATGACAAGTATCACGGAAATTCGGGAAATACTCTTGTACTTCCACCCCTCGACCCATACGGACCGGCGACGCGTTGGTTTGATGTTTTCTCTCGGGGCACAAGGGATTGTGACTGGTCAGCCACCGTTGACCTGCCCTGGGTGAAGCTGTCACAAAGCAAGGGAGTGGTTGGGCCGGGCAACGGAACAGACTCGCGCGTGCTCGTGTCAATTGACTGGTCGACTGCGCCCCAAGTCGTTAACACCACGACGGCAAACATCAAATTCACTGCAGGGTGTGGAAAAGAAGGCTTCGCCACATGGTTCAGCTCGCCCATCGTCCAAGTGCCGGTGAATCTGCGAAAGATACCTTCGAGCTTCGCTTCGGGATTCGTCGAATCCGACAAGACTGTGGCCATCGAAGCTCCGAACTACCAACGAATACATAGCCCATCTAACGCGACAACCTCAAACATAACGTACCTTGTCCTTGAGAACTATGGAAGAACCTTAGGGGGCGTCACGTTATGGCCACAGACAACACCTCCCCAGACACCTGCCACGGCGCCTGCGCTAGAGTATGACGTTTACCTATTTACTAATGTGTCGAAGGTTAATGTGGCGCTCTATCTCTCGCCTACACAGAACTACCTCTCAGACAAGTCACCACTACAGTTCGCAGTCTCACTATTTCCAGCAGACGGGGCACAAGCACAGCCGCAGGTCATGCGATTCGTGCCTGATAGCATCGGACCGGACCTACCCGTGGGCTGGACCAAGTCTGTCGCCGACTCGATATGGGGACTCGATCCGGGCCACAACACGACGACGCGGTGGGACGTGGCGAAAGAAGGGGCGTATACACTGCGCGTCTGGGGTCTAGCGCCAAGCGTCATTGTGCAGAAGATTATCATAAATTTGGGCGGTGTCCGTCCCAGCTACCTTGGCCCTCCTGAAAGCTTCCTTGTTGGCAGAGACGAGTATGGTAATAATAAACGGACGAGCTTTGCTCAAAGTACATAGAGTGTGAGTGAGAAATGAGGTAGCATTATATTAATCTTATACTAAACGGCGCCGCCGACGTGAACAGACAGGTATCCCACGTGGAGATACCGAGCTGTGCTCGCGGCAATACTGAACTTGCTTACGCTAGGCTCGACCCATGTATGCTGTAGGTATATCGTGCATGTTATTACCGAAAACCTTGTTTAGTGGCGATTCTTTTGTTTTGAATTGTTGTTCGCCAACCATTGGCTAGAGAAAGCCCTGAAACGCTGAAGAACAGGCAAGTAGGGCAGTTTAGAGTATGGGGCGTGCTCCTATGCCATGAGATATCGACATATCAGGTAATGATGCTATTTAAGAGCCCCACTTGGACCCTGTAATTTCCATTTAGGGTAAGCGGGCCTAAACACACCCGCGCTAATGCAGCTCCTGGTTGCTGCGGTGATGCTGCTGTGTTTAGCTAACAATCAACAAGTGCCTGCTACCTTCGCCAAGCGCTCCGTCAGTTTTATTATTGCTATCTCCCGAATGACGATATCTGTCTACCATTGTGTAATCCTTTCTTATCATTGATACAACAACAAGTCTTCAATTCCCGGATATCACTATCAACAGAGGCCGGCGCCATCACGAATTGACAATTATTGCGACAGACACAGACCACTCGTTGCTTTTGGGGTTTTCCACTTGTCTTGTTTATGTTGTTTCGTCTTAGCACCACGCGAGCTCGAGGCGCATCCAAGGAGGCTGGCTTTCAACTCGGCTAGTACGACACATAGACGGCAGTCAACATGTCTGCCATAGATCCAGGAGCATCATCCATCACTGTCGCAGGTAGGAGACTCATACACCATTCTTCTGCATGTTTGCTAAATAGAGTTCAGTTCGAGTGCGACCGTTCACAATCAGAGAAGCCGCCCAATTGTACGTTACAACTTCGACAACAGACTGCAGACCAGGAAGAGAAACTTACATATGCATACAGACAAAGACACGACGATGGGACGGTATTCCTAGGCGACGGCTCATTGGCTGGTGCCCCGGCACCCAAACTCCGACAGAGTGGAATTCGATCCGTCATCAGAGTCATTGATGGCAAGTGCTTGTGTGTATACCCATTCTCGGGTCACTATTTATACGATATCTAATGCTGAAGCCAACAGAGTATTCGATCCGCCCGAAGATAACCCTGTTCACAGATTCTCGAGATCTGTTGTACCCAACGGCAAAAAGGTCAAAGATCAAACATTTGGGTTCGATCGCGTATTCGACGAAAATACAACACAGACAGAAGTATACGAGGCAACGACCAAGGGTCTACTGGATAGTGTCCTCGATGGCTATAATGCCACAGTTTTTGCATACGGCGCCACAGGGTGCGGCAAAACGCACACCATCACAGGCACAACGCAAATGCCTGGAATCATATTCCTGACCATGCAGGAGCTTTTCGAGAGGATAAGCGACTGTAGCGACGAGAAACACACAGAGGTATCGCTCTCGTACCTGGAGATTTACAATGAGACGATCCGCGACCTGCTCGTCCCTGGTGGAAGCAAACAAGGCCTGATGCTGCGAGAGGACTCGAACCAGGCTGTCACCGTGCAGGGACTAAGTAGCCACCACCCGAAGAACGTCCAGGAAGTCATGGACATGATTGTCTTGGGTAACGAATTCCGAACCGTGTCACCGACCGACGCGAACGCTACATCATCACGATCACACGCAGTACTCCAAATCAACGTTGCCATGAAAGACAGAAACGCGGCCGTAAACGAACCGCATACTATGGCTACACTAAGCATTATCGACCTTGCTGGCAGCGAGAGAGCGAGCGCTACGAAGAATCGAGGGGAGCGACTGATTGAAGGCGCCAACATCAACAAGTCCTTGTTGGCATTGGGCGGTTGTATCAATGCACTCTGCGACCCTCGAAAGAAATCCCATGTCCCATACCGAAACAGTAAACTCACGCGGCTACTGAAGTTCTCCCTCGGAGGCAACTGCAAGACCGTCATGATCGTGTGCGTCAGTCCGTCAAGTATCCACTTTGACGAGACGCAGAACACTCTTCGATACGCGAACCGAGCCAAGAACATCCAAACAAAAGTGACGAGGAACGTGTTTAACGTGAACCGACATGTGAAGGATTTCCTGGTTAAGATCGACGAGCAAATGACACTGATCAACGAACTCAAGGCCCAACAGAAGAACGCAGAACAAACCTTCTTCGCCAAATTCCGGAAACAGATGGAGAAGAGGGATGCTTCAGTGCGAGAAGGTGTTCAGAGAATCCGGACTGCCTACGAAAACTCGTCGAATGAACGCCAGGATAAGGTCACTCACATGAAGAAACTACGGGGTGTCGAGCGACGTATCGGTTTGCTCTCCTCGTGGATAGCTGCATTCGACACCGTTTGCGATAATCACGACGAGGAGAAAATGCCTGCACCCTTAACAGCGATGCGAAAGACAGCCCACGGCATACTCCTCGAACTGGAGAACAGCAGACATCATCTGCGCCAGAAGCTAAACAATACGAACTGGGAGCGCGCTATTGACGGAGCTCTCCAGCACAGTATTAGCCAGCTTCCCGCGGGAGACGGACATGCTGATACCGGCGAGATCGCTAGGTTGACCAGGGAGGCGGAACTTCTCAAGTCCAACTTCGCCCGTGAAGCCTACCAGGACGTACTAGACCAGGATAAGGCCGGTGATGCCGCCACCGTACAAGCCTTACTCATTGCTCAGTTCGAAATACTCACCTCGCTCTCCGAAACTATTCACATGAGCGAAGAAGAAGCAGTCGCACACGCTAAAGATATCATCAATCGCCTGTTGGAGACGGGCTTCTCAGCCGCGTCTCAAGTGGTGAAACTGGACGGTGCGAAGCTGGGAATGGAGGCATTCCCCCCAACGAAGCGCGGAACGCCGAAGCGGAAGAGGATGTCAGGCATACCTAAGGAGATAAAGCCGATTCCGAACCCAGGGCTAGCCGCCCTGGCACCGGTGGAACCAATGCAAGTCTTCGTCTCACCCATGAAAGGCACGCCGCGCCGCCGCAAAGCAGTCAACCCGCGCAAGGGCGTCTCCTTCACGCCGACCAAGAAGCGGACGCAGCGCTCCGTGCGCTGGCGCGACGACGACGAGTCGGGCCCCCTGGCCGACTTTGAAAAGACGCCTCAGAAGCCCACGTTGACGCCGGAACAAGCCTCTCCTGAGAAGACCCTGCCTAAGATTCTCTCTCCTGTGAAAGAAGACTTATCCGACGAGTCGAGCCCATCACTTCTAGCTCCCGAGGTGACAAATCTCCTCGCCGCCAAGCCGAGCCGGTTCCAAGCCGGCTTCCTGTCGAAATCCCGCCCATCGCAGACCACCGGGTCACCAGTGGCGCCCACAATGTCGCTCAGCCTAGCCCCCTCGACGATCCCAGAGGACCGTCCCAGCCCACTCCGCAACCTGGACCTATCCCGCGCCGCTAATATCAGCGTGCCAGGGCGGCGGTACACATCCCTCAGCCCGCGGCCAAGTCCTCCATCCTTCAAGTCGTCATTACCAGCGCCATCGCCCTCGTCAGGCGACGAGAACCAGCCTCCATCATCAGACTCGGAGACATCGGCCCTCATCGACAGCTCGAAGCTCCGCTCCGCGATCCACGCGAACAAGAAGCCGCGCCGCATGTCATCGCTCGCATCAGCAACAGTGATGCACCCCAACGTGCGCCGCGTGTCCTCGATCGGGTCCTTCGGCGGCCTCCGGAGCACCACCGCCGGCGCCGCGCCCTCGCTCTCCTCCAGCACAAACGGCATCTCACGCCTGCGCCGCGGCAGCGTCGAGAGACGGCGCAGCCCACCCATCAGCTGCTCGCCGCCGGACCTGCGCGACGCAGCGTCCAAGACGTCGTCGTTCACGGCCGGGCAGGCCCGCCGGATGAATCTCGCCAGCTCCGCGTCGTCGTACTCGTTGCGGTCAGGCGGCGCGCCGGGGTGGGGCAGTCCTAAAGAACAAGCGACCGAGAAACCGCTGCCGCCTCTCGGACCCTCTCGTCGCATCACTATTGGCGGTGCGGCCGCCGGCCCGAGGAAGGATAAGACTTGGCGGTGATGATTATGATGCACGAACGACGTTTTTAATGATGTACTATTGCGCTGGAGAGCAAGACTGATTGTGCATTATGCACCCATTCATCCATTCATTCATTCATGCACTGAGTCAATTCAGTTTTATTCAACTTCGAAATCACCACCCAGCATGATGTTGGAAGGAACATGCTGGGCGCGAAACACAAGATAAGATAAGATAAGCATTGGTCGGCGTTCGGGTACGCCCTTCCATCCCATCCCCTAATCGCGGACAGGCAGGTGGGCGTTGTATAGGAGTCTTTTCTGCTTTTCCTCTTCCCCTTCCCCACCACCCCCGGCTTTCTGCTTGGCAGTAGTGTACATCCTTTCTTTCCTGTATCCAGTTTTTCCGTTAGATAATTCCCCGGATACCTACGGCCCAAGTTTGGGGCTTTGTCCGAGGACTAGGGTATGATAATTCACGATTTTAATATTTCCAATGTGTCTTGCTTCGATTAAGGGAATGTGCATAGGACTGCGTAGTGATTGCAGGAATCTAGATTGCCGTTTGTGGTTCCTTTGGCCTGGGCTGTGTTGTATAGATTAATCGTGTGACACGTCCTCTTACAGCATGCAAGTACCTGTTGATTCTTGCGTCTCACACTTGGGCCTCCTTGCAGTATCTTGCGCGTTCAGCGGATATCTACCTGTTTCTTCTGTAGGCTTGCATGTCGTAGCTATATTAGAAATGAATTAGTAACAGGCTTATTAAATTATTGCAGTGTCGGTCATCTCTCCTGACCTATGTCACATGTGAATAATGCCCAATACCGGTAATCAGTCATCTCCCAATTACGACCGACCATTGCATGAAAGGAAAGAGGGGGCCACCCCGAACGACCTTGTCAATAAACACTCAAGTTTGTTTGAAAATTCTCATGGATTGGGTTCTCTAATGAGTAAGTACATGGACACAGCATGACCTATGTTACATGACTATACAGAGTATCCGCCTATGTACACTTTTCCATGTAGTCGATTAAGCGCAAAGCTCAAGACCACATTCAGTTATTTGTGGCAACTCGCCCCTTTTAGGCTGTAGATGTTGCTCCACCGACTCTCTGGTCGGTTGGAAATGGGGTATCATCATAATAAATTTAGGAAAAGACATTAGACGGGTGAGGTGAAGATGGGTTCGCGGTGTTGCCGACTCCAATCCATGGTATTTGTTCTGGGTATTCTGTTAGTGGTACAGTTGCGACAAAGAAGAAAAAGTGTAGTCGAAGTAAAACGAAATCAGAGAACCCGGTGTGCCCGCCACTGAAGCTTGCCACCAAGGTATATAACGCCTTCGCTACCATCGTTTATGCCTATGCGCCAGTTCCGACCATGTATATGACTGGAAAGAAAATTATCCGAATGAGTGGTGTTGGGTTTTGTTGAGTTTTGTGTTCGTCGCCTGTTATCCTCCGTCTTTAGGGAGCTCTATACCGCTATCCTGGTCTTGGGGTTCTGTTCCCCAATCCGTTGATGTTTCAGAAACTCCTTCTGTAGGTCTAACGTCACTTGCAACTGTGTCGTCGGAGAGCAATAGCCTAGGGTTATCGTCTTCCTCATCTAAAGGGTCCAATACTCTACCGCCTAATTTGATATCGCTGACTCTCACTTTATATTCGAGCGCCTTCTTCCCATCGTTAATAAGCTCCTCCGTCCAATCAAGGCATCTTTTAATGCTCTGATTGATTTTTTGCGAATCAACGAGAATTTGCTGGTGTTTGGACAAGTCTAGTGTCAGTCGTTCCTCATCTCGGGGGCGGTGCTTTGCATCCCGCTCCGCGCGGATGCTTGGGGTCAAGCCGGATGATGCAGAATCGGTCTCCGACGACTCGTCTTCCGACTCTTCCGACTCTTCTGGCTCTTCTATGGAAAGGTCTTCTTCACTCAGGTCCGGCAATCCTGGAGTCTCTAATTCCAGTTCTGACATGGTTCCGGATGGTACACGACTAGAGACGGTAGTAGAAGCCAAGGACAAACCGCCGGCACGCGAAAGACGTCGATACCTCCGCAATTCGGCTGTCTGTCTTCGGAGTTGGCGTTCTAGGGTCCGGTTGATAGCCTCAAGAGAGGCATTTCGGATCTGCAAATCCTGAACTTTCCGTTCCCTTCGGGCGTTCGTGATCAATTCGGTCACGGGGTCTGTCGAAGAGACAGGTGACTTGGGGCTTTGCAGCACTGATTGATCATCAGGCGAACCATCACTCTCATGCTCTGCAAATTCTTCGGCTGCTTGAATAATAGAGGCCAGCGTCAGCGGGGGAGGCTTCGTGGGAGAGAGGATGGCGGGAGGGAAGAGGCCAATAGTAGGAGATGCCAGGGATTTCAAAGGCTCGGGAACAACTTCTGCTTTAATTAAGCTGCCCGAGCGCGAATGACCACCGGATCGTGGAGTGGCAGTACCAGGACGTCGTAGTCCAGGGGTCGACGATCCTAACGGAGGTGGAGGGGAAACGACCTGGGAACGACCGGTAAGAGCAGCAGTATTCGTGATGGTGCCATGCGAACCTGTGCTCTTCCTGTATGGATGTGAATGTAAAGGTAGCTTGCTAGGTGAGGGAGGTCGCTGTACCGGGATAGTCGGGCGGACGTTGGTGTCTTTCGAAGAGCTCGACACGGTTGATCCTGAACCACGAGATGCTATAGGTGGTGGCGTAGGCTGTAGCTCGGGCGTGCCGTTCGCATACATGAATTTGCTTGACACATTTTCTTGGCTTCTGTTCACACCGGGTGACAATGGGGGAGATAGGGTGGCAGGGCTGGCTGACTTAGGCTTGATACCGTTGCCATTGGCATAGAAAAAAGTTGAATTTCTCGGGGAGGCCACCACGGAGGCGCTCAGCGGCCGAGTCGTCTTTACATCGCTGGCGTGAAAGAACTTGGCGTCACGGGCATCGGCATTGTCTTGCTTCAGGGATGTGTTCTTCTCGGGGCTGACAGCACTGAAGGTGACCACCGGCCGTCTCGACAAATCCCCCTGACCAAAGGGGCTCGAGAAGGGGAAGCCCGGTTTGGATTCCCAGGAGTCGAAGCGGTCATGGCTCGGGGTGCCGTTGGGGGTGCTGTTCGCGCTGTCAACACGACTCTGTCTCGACCCGGACCGGGGGGTGACATTGCTGCTGAGACGTGGGCTGAAGGCGGCTGCCGAGACGGTGTCTGGGTCGTCGTGCGTGGCGCGAGTAGAGCTAGAAGAGGTGACGATGGTCGAGACAGGACGCTTCTGTGTGCGTCGAGGTAGGGGGGTGGTAGCGGTGGTGTTGGCGGCAGCAAGGCTGGGAGTCTGGGGTTGGGACGGCCTCGAGGCTGAAGCTGAGGCCGAGGCGATCTTGGGGGTCAGGGGCATCCGATTGATACCCCTTGCAGCGGCGGCACTGAGCGAGGGCATCTGGGGGCGAGAATTGGCGGCGGCAGGGGGGTTCGGGGAGGTTTCGTAGCCCATCTTTCTGTTTTCCTTCAAAGCGGGCGCAAGTACGGGAGCAACATTTTGATCTTGCAGCTTCAAGGGCGGTCGTCTAGCACCAAGAGGAAGCGGGGGTGGACATGGCCGTATCCGAGGGCGTGGTGTTGTTGTATTCGTTGGAGTCGGTAGCGACGGTGATGTAATATCGGAGAAGGAGGAGGGATTTGTGGGATGTAGTAGCGACGGTGGTGGTGGTGATAGTGTTAATAGTGGCAGTGGTAATGGTAATGGTGGCGTCGGTGACGGTAATAGTGGTCGGAGCGCTGTAGTAATGGCGGCGGCGGTGGTATTGGTGTTGTTAGTGGTGGTGGTGCTGGTGATAGTATTGGTGGTAGTACTGTTCCCGCTTAGAATACCGCTCTTATTATTACGGGTCGTCGAGATTGTGGTAATATGGGGAGGTCGCTTGGCAGGCGATCTACCGGTGCGTATGATTGCCTGTGCCTGTCCCCGCTCTCGCGTCGTCGACCAGGCCGTTTCTGTCCGTGTCGGGCGTGCTGTCCTGTCGTTGTCGTTGTTGTTGATCTTGTTTATCGCAGAGGGCGACGGGGATGATTTTTTGTTTATCACCAGAATATTCTTATTGGTGCATGTGGTTGCTGATGTTGCGTTTTGGCTGCCAAGGCGCGTCGATCCCATGGCTGTCTCGTCGCAACCTATGAGAGCCGTTGCAACGTCCGCTGCTGTCGTTAGCCGTTGGCCTGGCCGTTTCTCACCCAACCCCTTACTAGCAAACTCCCCTATAACGATACCTAACGTCCAGAGGCGCTAAGATCTACTGGGCTGTTCCCTTCATCCCTTGGCTTGGTGAAGGTGCAGTAGGTACCTACGTTAGTTACTTAGGTGGTGCTGGCGACGATACCCCTCCTCAACCTTGTAGGTATGTCCGAGCAAAGAGGTGACATATGCCAGATAGCCGAGTCTGGAGTAGGTAAGATGGATTGTCCAATGTTGTATGTGTGGATTGAGAAAAATCAAACGTCTCTGGCGTATAAACAAACCACGTCATTTCTTGTTCCAAATTAAGCAACAGAAACCACTTTGTGGGGGGACGTTCCTTGGTATGCACCGACAACCACGAGATTGTGTCTTCATGCACACCGCATTTTCCCTCGGACCACCAAGTTATTAATACAGTACAGTAGCCCTCCTTTTTAACAACCTCCACCACTGCACTTGCTACTGTACGGAGTGCTGTACATCAGCCCACTTAGCATGCAGGCCTTGCTGCGGCTGACAGTTGTCAACGCAGCACACAACTTATCTTAAAAATCAAGCTTATCGCTCCTATTAAACCAAGGTATGAGTTACCTACCTAGACAAGACGGTACAGGTACTACTGTGCAACATTTTTACGGGTATACGAATAATCAATTATGGAAAAACAAATTGTGAGAACCATTGAGGAGGGATTTTCGACATCGCCAACGGCTCATTGCCAACACGATAATGAGCGAGCCTCTAACAGAGTGTACTCCGTACTGTATACAGTAATAGAAACGAACTAGTGGCAAGATCGAACAACCTTCAGCTGGGACACGGCGCCGCCCGTCTCACTCACTACCTACCCATACCTCTCAACACGTTACTCGGAACTAGAGGAGTCAATGTTGAGCAGTGAATCGGACCCAGTAGACGCGAAGCAGTCTACGAAAACGAGCACGACGACAAAATGTACGCCCTAGGACAGGTTCAATTATCTAGATAGCCATGATAAGAACCGAGATGCCTGTCTGCACAGTGAATATTACTGAAGCGGCCACGGTACACATAGTCGGGATTCAAGTTATTTACCATGTAAACAGCTCAAACGAACGTTCGCCCTTTGCCCCAGCTGGCTATCCTTCTTAATCATAATATGATACCGGCTACCCTCCCTCAGGACGATATGTTTTGTTACCTAATAGGTGACAGACCCATCCTGATTTCGCTTGAAACCCCCTTAATGCCATGACGCTTGCCAATTTGGGAAGGGTAGGGAGTGTATTGCACTGAGGGTATGAAGGGTGATGTTGTACCTACTTGACGTCTATCAATGACATATCCTATAATAAGCTGCTAGACTAGGGCTTCGTCGGAATTGATTTTGTGGTTGCATGTCGGGTTTCATCAAGGTTCAACCCCTCTGTTTTGCTTCTCTTTCTCTTTGCGCTCCTGACGCTCCATCATGAGCCTCTTTTTGCCTTGCTGCTCAAGCAGCATCAATTGCATTTGGTAGTCAATAGGCTCTAAGAGAAAAGAATGTCAGCGACGGGCGTGATTTAACAAGTAAATATAGCGAGAAAAGAAAGGAACACAAAACACGGACCATATTTGGGTTTAGAGCTATTTGCCTGTTCTTTTTCATCTTCTAGCTGGCGTGCCATCATGAGCCTCTTTTTGTTTTGCTGGTCGAGCAGCATCAATTCCTTCTGGTAGTTAATGGGCTCTAAGAGAAAAGAATGTTAGCGACGGGCGTGATTCAGCAAGTAAATATAGCGAGAAAAGAAAGGAACACAAAACACGGACCATATTTGGGTTTAGAGCTATTAGCCTGCGCTTTTTCATCTTCTAGCTGGCGTGCCATCATGAGCCTTTTTCTGTTTTGCTGCTCACGCAGCATCAATACCATCTCGTAGTCCTTAAGCGCTAAAAGAAAAGAATATCAGCGACCGGCATGATTTAGCAAAAATAGCGAGGGGAAAAAAACACAAAACACGGACCATTATTGGTTATAGAGCTATTAGCCTGTTCTTTTTCATCTTCTGGCCTCTGGGGTCCCATCATGAGCCTCTTTTTGTTTTGCTGCTCACGCTGCATCAATTCCATCTGGTATTGCTCAAGCGCTAAAAGAAAAGAATATCAGCAGTTTAGCAAAAATAGTGAGAACAGAAAGGAACACAAAACACGGACCATTAAATTTCTCGGGACTATTATTAACCTGCTTTCCCCAACGCTTCTTTTTGTTTTGCTGCTCACGCCCCGTCGATTGCGTCTGACTGCCCTGAAGCCCCATTTCGACTAAGAGAAAAGAATATCAGTGACGGGCCTTGTTGCACAAGTGACGGGGGCAAGAAATCCTAGGAGAACACGCACTACGAGGGTCATACGATACACTAAGGTACGGTTGGAGGATATCGTCGTTAAAGCTAGCAGCGTCCGGCACTCCTCCGCCCGAGCCCACGGCATCGAGCCTTGCTCCTAGCTCTGAGCTAGCTTGGTTAATAGGGTTGATATGCCCCGTATCTAACGGCATAGCAGGCTGCTGGTCTGAGTTGGAGCCTGGGGGCCCATGTAGATGCTCATTAGATTGCGCTGGAGCGCCATCCAGCGCAGTTTTACCGATAGGAGCCTCCCATTGCGAGATGCCAGTCGAGGATTGCACATAGTAGTATCTCCCACTTGCTTCATCCCACTGCTGAATCCACCCGGGAGGGAGGTATAGAGACTCGCACGCCCGGACCTCGGGAATCGTGACATAGGTTGGCTCGGACATAGGCGTTGCATTGCGACCTATACCGTTGCTCGCTGGCACCACTGTCTGCCCTGTTTCTTGAATTAATCTCGGCTCTTGTTGATCCACTATGCTTCGAACATCACCAAGCGGGCTAACCCCCCCGCCAGGCCCAGCCGCGAGTTGTTGGACGGGCTGGTTCATCGATCGTTGTTGGTGAGCTTGCATCGGCATTCCGGCCTGATTTACGCCAGCTTGACTCGTCGGCAGACCCTTTGCTACTTGTGACTGTAAGTGAAAGAAAAGGGGATCTACGTTATCCTGCTGTAATTTAGCTACCAGGTGCTGTCCAAGTTTCTGCTGAACCACTGCCCGATATTCGCTTCGGGTTCGCTCAGGGACCTGGTTGAACTTCGCTATCGCCAACTGATTAACATGTAGGTAGTCCGAGTTTGAAAGATTAGTTCCATTTTGAATATTCAGGAAATTAAGCCGCTCGTTTACAGCTTGTTGAGCGGGGTCATTTACATTGTAGCCGTCGGGAGGATGGAGAGCGAAAGGCATAGGTCTTGGGTTGGGCTTAGCGGGCGCAGCGCCACCGCCGTCAGCCAATTGTGCGAAGATGGCTCGCGAGTTCGGACTGGGTGGCTGCTGTTGCTGGTGGTGGTGGTGTTGTTGTTGTTGTTGTTGTTCTCGTAGTTGTTGTTGTCCATCTTGTTCTAGTTCTCGTCGTAGTTTCTGCCCTGGTCGTTGTTGTCGTAGTTGTTGTTGTTGTAGTTGTTGTTGTTCTCGTAGTTGTTGTTGTTCTCGTAGTTGTTGTAGTCCTCGTAGTAGTTGTTGTTCTCGTAGTTGTTGTTGTCCATCTTGTTCTAGTTCTCGTCGTAGTTTCTGCCCTGGTCGTTGTTGTCCTCGTAGTTGTTGTTGTTGTAGTCCTCGTAGTAGTTGTTGTTGTTGTTGTTGTTGTTCAAGCGCAGAGGCCTCGGGGGCGGTGGCGGCTGCAGCCTTGTCCTTGTCCATCAGATTACTTATGTCCATGACGCCATCTGAGGGCGGAGGACCCGACATGGTGGGTGGTTGGGATGGCGGGAACATAGAGCCACTACCATCGGGTGTCAATTTAGTGAAGTGGCTAACCCTTCTGATACTCTTCATCTTGGGCCTATCTGGGCTATGGTCGTGACAATTTTGTTTGTGGCGCCTCAGTGATTGTTCTGTTGGAAAGGGTGGGTATTGGCATGAAGGAAAGGGACATTTGAGCGGTGGTGTGTGTGAGACCTCATGATTAATTCGCTGCTCATCTGTCTCAAAGCCTTCAGCACAAGATGAAAAGCGGCATATAAAGGCTCCTTTGCTATGGCTTAGCCGGAATTGAGCCAGCTCCTCTGCGGTGATACCTTGAAAGTCTTGGATCGAGAGACACTCTCTAAGTGTTATTTGGTAGTTATCTAGCAGATCTCGTAACTTGGCGACTCGGCATATAGAGTCTTGGATTTTGAAGTCAGATAGGTATAAATAGGTAGAGTTCATAGGGCGGAGCGCTCACTATTGCTATTCACTTGGCTAACCTTCTGATTACGAGCGAGCAGGAACTCTTTCGCAGTCAGGAATAAAGGCGGGAACTGGCTAAGAAGTTCAAGCTTCGGCTCCGATATTGGAATGATTTGATTTTGGGTAGTTGCTGAGTCTCTGGACACTACTAGCTTTTGAGAGACTTCCGATAGAATCTTCAACAGATGGGACATATCCTCTCTTGTATCCTTCGGCGAGAGAGCATAGAGAACACAGTCGATCCAGTGTTCATAGGCAAAGACGTGGAATCCGTGTAGCCCTCTAAGTACACGCATGAGACGATCGCGAGGGAGGTAAGACGGTTGAAACACGTCTAGGCCAGACGAAATACAAGTACTCGTAGCGATCGCGTGTTCAAGATACGCATGATTTTGATTTATTTGGACCACACTGTAGGAGGTTTGGAGGTATCTAAGGCCAGTCATTCACTATGCAGTACAGGGTGCAAGATATGCGGCTTACTCTTTAACAGATACGTGAATGAACCAGAGACTCGAATCGGGGCGTTCTTCAACGAGAGTCGAGCACATATCAAAAAGATGAGAAGGGACTAGCTCCTCCACTGATGCGATACCAGCACAGTAGGATAGTGCTGAGCGGAACTCGGCTCGTCGGAGTGGTCGTCTTCCAAATGCAATCCAGCCGAATATGGTTCGAAGCCTTTCGACGGAACGAGCGTCGAATCTTGTAATCATCTGCGTCAAGACTCTCTCGTAGCTACGAAGACGTTATTAGTCTATATGGTCAGGTTCTGATATCTCTAGAAACCCTCACAACTTAGCTAACTCTCGAGGCAATGTGTCTACGGCCTCTTGTATCTCTTGGCTGTTGTAAAAAATGTTGTGAGTGAGATAGTCAAGAACCAAGCGAGCCCAGAGAAACATCCCTACCGAGGTTAGCAGGCTGTTTAATTATGGAATGACTTTCCGTATTCTTACCATCTGCCTTCTCAGATATTTGACGTGCAATGCTCATTAAGTCCGAGTCTTGAAGATACAGCTCAGCAAATCTAGACCGATGTGCCTTGAGTCTCTGCTCGGAATACCTAGCGATTGCGCCTGTCAATTTGTGTTTTTCATCGCTCAAAGAGACAACGGTCTTTTTACGGAGGCACTCCCTGATAAGGTGTGTTATTCGTGATGCGACTAGAACCTTACAGGCGGCGCTGTTAGGGCGGCGTAGGCTATCTCGAAAAATTCGATTCATGAGGGCAAGAAACCTCTTTTGCTTTTCAACATCCAGGTCGTCAAGCCCATCGATGATGATATGTATAGTTCGACCATCGCCAAGATCGTCCGAAAGTGCGGCGGTAGCTAATTGCAAGAGCTGCTCAAGAACCGGAATGCTTGCTGTCTTTTTCCCAATGTACTGTCCGTAGACATAAGCGACCATTGGGCTGCTGTAGCGGATGATCTGAAATAGCAGTGTTTTTAGTACTTCGTCGTACTGCGTCGATGAGATGTAGGAGGAATTGCAGAAATGAGAGATTACGATCGAACTCTGTGCGGTAAGAAAGTTAATAATCTGGGTAGCAATAACGCTTTTACCACAGCCGGGATTTCCTTGCAGCCAGACAAATTGGTTGTTTCTCTGGTTGCTAAGCCATGATGCGATTGTCGCCTGAGTGAGGACCCAGGAGCAAGTACCAGGATGTCTAGATACTTCGGCAGATACTTGATCGTATATAACGACCTGGTCGGACTCGTTAACTCTCAGCCAGCTGCAGATGGATTGCAGTTGACGGGCATGCTGTTCCTTATCCTCTTGATTGGTCTTGGTGAGGCTTTCCTCTCGCCACTCCTGAAGACTTTCTCTCAATTTCTTCGCTTCTGCGATATTATATGCATTTGCTTCTTTGTCAAGTTGGTCTTCGTGTCGCTTGAGATCATCCAATATATTATCAAACCGTCCTTGGAAGCGACCCCAAGATGTGAGAAAAAATAACTTCCATGCTAGTAAGGATATGTTAGAGCGGCACAAAAGAACTTTTCAAGTCTCGAAACATACAGCTGCGCCGAACAGACTTGTAGGCTTCTTTATGGAATTCAAGTATATCCGAGTAGAAGATGGCAAGTGTCTGCTGAAACATCGGGTTTTGGTGGAAAGCTTTTTGCAAAACTTCAAACCTAGTAAGAGACTCTCCAATCCGCGAATAGGCTTTTATTATTTGCTCAAAAGCTTCAACGTAATCCGAGGATATCTAATATGGCGCATTAGATGAGTTTATCATTAACGCTTGCTTAGTATATTGTAGTAAGGTGATACCAGAGGGGTTGTCGCCCAGGACTCCTACCTTGAGTATCACCGAGATGGGAGCCCATAGCCACGGCAGGTAGGGAGTTCCATTACAAAGAGTTTCGATCGCTTTTGAGTAATAATTCAAGCCAGTGAAGAGCGGCTCGAGACGGCGCATATTGCGTAACGATTGTCGCGCTGCTAATTGATTCTCGATGTCCAAGGCTGTCTTCCGTACGTCATCTAAAGTGGCGCTCTCGAAACCCGTTGAGTCGGCTGGCGACACACACTTTTCAAGCTCATGAAAAGCAGTCTGGACTGTGCGCTGGGCTTTGGCCGTAGCTGGATCCCGATGCCGTAAAGGCATTTTTGACGGCCTATAGTGTCCGCAAGAGTAGTGAATACGCACAGGAAAACGACGCAGTTGTATGGGCTAAATGATTGTGTGTAGGGATCCGGGTACTCAGAAATCCAGCAAGGCTTTCCTCAAGACTGACTACCTAAGGTGGTTTTCAGCGTGGCTAAGTGCATTGCAGAGTGCATTCGCTGATTGGGTTGAGGCTGTGTTGGTCGGCGGCTCCCACCCAATGGAACAATGAGGCGCATTGCATTTGTAGCATTAATAGCTTGGCACGATAGCCTCCACTAACTTATTGTAGCAGTATAAAAGTCCTACCCGTTTTACTTTTTGGCCGGAGGTTTTCGGCTTGTGAAGTAAGCGGATGGAAAAGTCAACGTTAAACACTTATTATATAAGTAGTTTATATCACCTTCCCAACAAGATTATATGAATTCTTCTGCGTAACCCTTATGGCCTTAACTATTAAATTCTCATCGCACCAAGTATAGCCTACCATGAATGACTTCAAAGGTAGCACTATATGTACGCCGACTCTCGTTCTTAAATGTTTATAACTACATATCTTGTCAGAAAGCGCCATTATCAGCGCCTCCAATGTGCTTCAGGGTAGCCCCTAACCTTGAGGATCCTGCGGGGGAAATCTTGTGTCGTTGATGGGAAGCTGGATCCCCAAATGCACCTAGGCAGCGACCCAATTAGCTAAATCGGCCTCTTGGGCCTCCGATAGCTTTTGCAAGTCCCGAAAAGCCAATGACTTACGGCTGTATACCATTTAGTTGGCACTGGACGGTCGATCGACTCCCTCGGGAGGCGATATGATCCTAGCCATCCTGGTGTCCTCGGTCCGCTTTGGATGCCCCTCGGCTCTCCTATTCCAGTTCCCTGAGTCTAATTCTTCGGGACGTGGCGGTAGGCCAGGTGGACACTATACGCGACCTTAACTTTGGCCAGTTTCTCTCCCAGTAGGGCAGCGTGGGCTCCATCATAAGCGAGTCCCCAAGGCGCAGGGCAAAGTGGCTAACAACATCGCCCATGAAGTCCGTCCTCCGGCCTTTGATTTCCCTCTTCCCGTCGCTGCTTCTGCCATCTGGAAACTGGTATCAGCGGATCTGCCTGATCTCTGCTAATTTTATGTCTAGACATCTCCTTAGCTCCTTTTTGGTTTTTTCCTCAGTGGTTCCGGCTGGCTCCCCACTTCCTGGGCGATGGAGGGGGGTTTGTCAGCTGGCGCGCTCGACCTGTTTCGTGACGTGGCTACGACTGACGACTGCTGGGTGGGCACCAGTGACGGATGTTGACTGGGCGGAGGAGCTGGCTGCCCATGCGAGTAGTGCCTCATGCCTAACACGTGCTGCCTTCCCTCCTCTTCCTCCCACTCCCAGAACTTGTCTGAGATCGTTTTGGCCGCTTCTTGCAACAGAGGGCAAGTGTCACGAGTAGGGAAGTCGTCAGGTCAGTTACAACAGTATACTAGCTTGAATAGTAGTAGGTAGTAGACTAGACTAAAGCGTAAAGAAGGGATGAAAGGTGTGCGGAGCACGCCTGAAGGTGGTAAGCATATATGGGCCGGATCTGGTGGCCTGAGGTAGCCAAAGGCTGGCTATGACACGGAGCTGGCCTATGCCATAATCGATCATGATTTTCTCGAACGTGTCCATGACCTTCTCTCTGGCGAAGTTGGTATGCGAGAGTTTGAGCAATTCATTGTACCCGAACCGAAGTGGGTAGTCGGGGAGGATGACAGTCCGAAAGGAGGGTCGACCCTCGTGAGACGGGAAAGGGGGTGTTGATGCAGGGCAGGCCCGGTGCATCCGGATTGTGATGCCCACCCCCGTTGAGATTTCCGTGAGAACTCTTACCTTCCCAAATAAACCTCCCACGAACGCATCTTTCCCAGTTGGGGGAGGTTTCCCGTCACCAGTCGCGACGGTTTCGGCAGTAGTCGTGATGGTTTTCGCGTCCGGCGTACAACAATGCTTGCCGCATTCCACCTCTTGCCTATCCGCCTCGTTGAAAAACTCGTATAAGCAGTGCGGAAATTGGCTGGCACTTGTTAAACTCTGAAGCTGGCCATTCCTGACCATTAGGAAATGGAAGACGCGTTGTGTAAGAGTGCCGTACTGTGCCAACATTAGATATCATGTCGGGATAAGACATGCTCTAAAAACCTCAAATGTTGCCTCATACAATTCGGGCAAGTATCCGACATCCTCATTCCAAGATTCTAAAGGATCATCCGCCACAGAATGCGCGCTATATTCGGAATCTGCGATTTGATAGCCAGTGATATCATCCCACAAGTTTTGGAGACTAGAAGCAGGGGGGTCTGCGGTTTTCAGCGACCGTACGTTGTCGGTATATGAGATTTTAGGTACGCCGACTCTTTTCTTCTGGGCTTGTGAAGAAGCATTTGAGGGTCAGGATGCGCTTCTAACAGCTTGTTCTGGATAGTCCTTCTTGCGTGTTGTTGCTGGCACTGGGCGTAGGTTCTGGCTCACTGCCTGCAGGGCTAGATGATTTGAGTTAATAGTTATCCGGATGGCGCTATAGCTTCACGAACTTACAATTGCTTTCGGGTCCGCATCACAGCTGATTGCAGCACATGGCGAAAAGTGAATGACGCAAGCGATGAAGGAAGACCGGAGTGAGCTAGCTGTACGAGAGGATTATTGTAGGTGGCTGGCAGGGAGGGGCTTCTCTGTTGTAATCGTGATGGCCACAATGTAATGTCGTGCGCCGCGAAGGCCGCCACCAATACCAAGCCTCAAACCCATGCCTGCGTAGGTACCGCCGAAACGTTGTCCGGAGTCGTTGTGGTAGAAGCGGTCAACCAATATCGCCACACACCTAATGTGACATCCGAAACCGATGTTGACTCTATGACTTTTTGCTGCAACAGGAGACAGTGTTGTTCGAGTTGGTACTTGACCGACAGCCGCGCGGGGTCGGGGCTCTGTTGTGGCGATATTCGATAGCTTCATCTCACCCATTATTTCAACAGCACACACTTACATACGAGGCAGGTTTGGGCGTAATACATCTTTCGGCCCGTGTGCGATCATCTATAATGCATCGAAAGCCACCTGGCCAAATGAAAACCATCACATAACTCAGCATCTATCTTGCCCAAGATAGGTTCAGCAGGCTTTTCCTCAGGACATTCTGTTCATGGTCATCTCAAACAGGGGTTAATGCGCCAAGGAGGTGAGGGAGATTCTACTGTAAGCCACAAACCCCATCACACGTATACATACATGCAGTACTGTGACATCTACAGCACGCTTCAGGGCATATAGTGTCTACGTGAAACCCCCTTTATATAGGTATCTAGTAGGTAATGCTCGGTTTTCTGTTCTCTCCGGACACAGAGCCTCTTTTCTTAAAATGATGGTACCTGCATTACAGGCGGTCCATTTCCCAGCAGCTAGGACAGAACCTTCAAACTAACCGAGAAGTCTACTGCCGATATAGCTTCTGTGTAAACTTGCCTTGCCAAACCTGCCTTTCGGCATTATAGGTCATTTGTAACTCTTTGTACATCATATATTGATTTGGCTCATTTTACCTCGATATATCACTCTTACTTCAATTCGCCCCGCTCTTTCTTGTAAGGAGGCCCTGAGGCTGTGGTTCATATACCCAACGGTACCCAAGATCAATGGATGCACACTGTCAGAACGCTCACCTTTGGGGGGCTGTCAACAATGTCGCATGTGCGGCAGAGCACCTGATAAGTGGTGGTTCTAGTGAGTTCACAGTATGTTTTGGCTCGGTAAGTTTTATAGTCAGCAATCGCTACCTGTAAACATAGATCTAACATGCGAGTTTAAAGTTCTCTGGTATCACTGGTGAATGCGAATTCATGCCCGGCCCATCCCCTTCTGAACAAGAGTCGAGCTTGCTATCCATACCTGCACAACTAGACTCTTGCAGCACTTTTACGTTGATGCATGAGAGGTATTCAAAGGGCAACATACAACAATCCCAGCACATACAAATGTTACAGGCCATCTTGGACGAGCCAACGGTTCGACTTCAAGTCAGTTGTATTTTAGAGGAGGAGGATGGAGAAAAAGCCAAGAAGAGAATACGAAGCACATCTCGAATAATTCCTTGTTCGCTTAATTTTACTCTTTATGGACCCTGGAGTCTTTCAGAGGAGCTGGGGGCCTTCTTCCAGAGTTACGATATCTACCTCCAAGACCCGCGCCATTGTGACTGGGAAGTCAAGTACTGCAACCCTCATCGTCTGTCATCGACTGATTTCACATCGCTGCCGATGACTTCAGAGATAAGCAGTATCACGAATTTTATGGAGTTGGGTACATCGGAGATTATACCAGAACGATCTGAGCTTTTGGCTATCCTCAATACCAATGAAGAGCTCGCCGAAACGCCACAACCCGATGCTATCGAAACATCGCTCGAGAGGTAAGAGTAACACTAAGATTCTTCCATGCACTTACTAACATTTTATAGGCATCAAAAGCAAGCGCTAACATTTATGCTGCGACGCGAACAAGGATGGGCCTTTGACTCGAGCAGAGATATCTGGACCCGAGTACGAGGGTCACACGGTCATTCGTAAGCCATCCTGGCCTCATACACATCATCTTCGTCGCCGTATTCTAATACTAGCCAGCTTCGTCAACTTGGTATCCGGTTCCTATCAATCTAAAGAACCTCCCCAATTCCTCGGGGGAATAATTGCAGACCCTATGGGCTTGGGTAAAACGTTGACTATGATCGCCCTAGTTGCTGCTGATCTTCAAGAGGCGGTCTTCGTTGATACTGAAATTTCCGAAGACAAGGCCAGCAACACAACTCTCATCATCGTGCCTCCTCCACGTGCGTATTGGAACCAAATATGACTACGAGAGAAACGATCAACATACTAAACTGCCTGCAGTAATCGACACATGGGAAGAACAACTAGCACAGTCAGCACCCTGTATTCTTTTTCTTTCACGAAACGAAATCACTGACATTTGGTTTAGACATGTAGTACAAGGCCAATTGACATGGTGTCGACATCATGGCAAATCGCGATTGGCGGATTCACTCGAGACACAGAGTGTAAACATAGTCTTGACTACGTACCATACTGTTTCTGCCGAGTGGAAGAGCGGAAGCAAATCAGACCAATCTATCCTGTTCTCTACACATTGGAAACGGGTTATTCTCGATGAAGGTAGGTTCAAATCCATAAACTATCACGCCGTGCTGACATAGCTGTAAATATATAGCGCACTTCATTCGTAACACCGGTTCCCGAATGGCGAAAGCCATTTGCGACCTCCCCGCCGATATGCGCTGGGCAGTCACGGGTACCCCAATCCAAAACAAACTGCCTGACCTAGCCGCTCTGCTGAAGTTTCTCCGAATTTGCCCTTACGACGATACTAGACGATTCGACAGCGATATAACGCATCTGTGGAAGTCAAACAAGGCAGAAGAAGCTGTCCGTCGCTTGAAAATGCTGTCTCGGTGCCTTATCCTTCGTCGTCCAAAATCGACGATCAATCTCCCCTTGCGCACAGATTTCCGCCGTGCCGTCGACTTTACGCCCGACGAGAGAGAGTTGTATGACGATGTCAAAACACAGACAATCGCGACGATGAAAGAGGTAGCATATGGGCAGCCAAACCGAGCCGCTCCTCGATTTGTAAATGTGATTCAGCAAATCAATCAGATGCGGCTTATTTGCAATTTGGGGCGCCATTATTCTTCTCGTCACGAGCATAATGTGACTTATGACTCCGAACCTACCCAAGCGATAGGCTGGGAAAGGATAGCACAACAGACTTTCAACTTCCACTACGAAACCACCACACTCGCATGTGAGTTGTGCGGCTCACCTACGAATATGACCGAAACACTGCTTGAAGACTCTGGCACCGCATCGAAGCCGCTATTCTCACAGTGCCATAGGTTTTTCTGTTCGGACTGCACGCAGTCGACACAACGAGGCTCGCGAACCATTTCATGCGGACATCAACCGTCACACTCTATGGCGACAGTGTCGCTAAACCGATCTGCATTCGAAGAAGATTCCGTTGAAACTGGGAGTCGCCCTATGAGCGTGTTCTCACTTGTTGGGTTGCCTTCTAAAGTCACAGCCTTAGTCACGGAATTGATACACCAACCAGCAGATGTCAAGAGGTGAGTATTACAAAAATTCCACGGCCTACCACTGTGAGCTAGCTGACTCAGAGACTGAATAGTGTCGTCTTCTCGACCTGGAGGATGACTCTTGACGTGATGGAGCAAGGCCTCAAGCAGAAGGGGATCGAGCACCTTCGCTTCGACGGCAAGGTTCCGCAGAAAGAAAGAAAGGGGATCATCGACAGGTTCCGAAAGGAACCTGCTATTAAAGTGTTGTTGTTAACGCTCACGTGTGGCGCTGTCGGGTAAGTGTATAGGGTGGCTCTGCTCATAATCACGGCGATGAAACTAACTCGAGTCTTCAGTCTAACCCTAACTGAAGCATCACGAGCATACCTCATGGAACCGCACTGGTGAGCCAAATGGCACGATTCGGTATATCTATATGTAAGCTAATTTCAGCTCCAGGAACCCGACCTTGGAGGAGCAGGCGCTTGCTCGAGTGCATAGGCTGGGGCAAAAGAAAGAAGTCACAACAGTCCGGTTTTATGTCCGGGACACATTCGAAGAAGTAGGTCTCTCAACCCGTATTTATGAGCAATGCTAACAACCCCTTTAGCGTGTGATGGAACTGCAGAAGAAGAAAGAAGACTTGGCAGGTCTGTTACTAGACTCGCAGGCTGGAAGTGCCGAACACCTTGAGGTAAGATAACCTACGCAACTTGACAATCATTGCGTCAAAGCTAAGCCATGACAGCGTTTATGTGGCCTCCTATAAGCGATCTCTTAGAGGATAGGAGGAGAAGGTTTCATGGCTATAATAGCTCATCTGATATATAAGCTATTTGTATTTGGTGAATAGACGAGGCAACCTGTCGGATATATATATGAGAGATGCGAGAGATCATGATTGAACGAACATATAAAGGTTTCGCTGCCTCACCAGGGACATATAAGTAACTACAGATATCAAAGAATTTACGTTCTACTTTAGTAGAGTTGTGGTTATAGGTTTTCTTCAATGACGAAAGTGGAAATGAAACTAGTACCTAATTACTTCCCGGCAATTAACAACAGGGATGGCCCTATACACGTGCTGGCATTACTTAAACGCAGAATAAAAGGGCTGATGAAACCTGGCTGCGCATAAATACTTCATATATATAGTATTTATAAACTAAACTAAATGAAACTTTATATTCAACGACGTAATGGAATTCCCATTGACATGGTACCCCTGTTTCGGCGATAGTGGAGTCGCATCCCACCATTAGCGCCATCGGACTAGACTAGCGCCCGGTCTTCTTGTTTGCTGACCAAACAAAGCCAAACCTTCACCACCAAACAACAACATCACACTCGTTTCCCATACATACGAGCCTCATACCGACAGGCACGGCAGACCTCAGCTGCCGCTAATAACGCTTCGGAATGGCCTTGTTAGGCTGGTCACTCATTCTAGCGTCTATCGTGTACCTCGCGATCCGAAGACCGCCCTTCGTCGAGACCCTCGTGGCTCTGTGTCGCGGATCTCCCCGGATACAACAACCGCCGTCTACTCGTCCACCGTCTGATATGATCGAAGCCTCCGACGGGGACCGGGGACATTCTAGCGCCGTATCTATCCCCCGCCAAGACACGTCGTCTAGGAGGGGCGCCGAGGCGGGTCGCCATCCTATCCCGAAGATTTCATCTCCAGTCGAGATAGAGACACCGACAGACGAACCCTCGAACACCGAAGCACCCGCAGTCACGATCGCATTATCGCCGCAGACTACACCGAAGGCCACGGCCACTACAGCCCCAGCGACCGGATCCATCCCATCCTTTTCACTCTCGGCGTCCGCGGTACCATCTCACTCTCCCCCAGCGCCAGCAGCCTCGATCGCGGAGGGCGGAAGAAGCGGAACACAACCGAATCTCTCACCAACAATGTCAATGCCACCACCACCACGTCCGCCGAAACTCAACGCGATCGCAAACCCCAGCACATCCACCCTCTCACCCCCAGCGCGCCCCTCCCCACGCCAACACGACCGACAACCAGGGACATCAACCCTAGCACCACCACCAAGCCACAGCAGCAAGCCCGCCAAGCCGTCGCGGAAAGTAACTCTAGAGCCAGGGCACTCGCCACTAGACTGGGCGCGACTAGCAAACCACCCAGCCGCCGACCTGCGGAACATGGGGCCGGGGGCGCCGTACATACGCGTGACGCCGAGCATGCTGAAGCGGCAGACGGGGCGGCGGGGGAAGGACGCGTGGACGGCGCTCGGGGGCCGCGTGTACAACATGTCGCCGTACCTGCCGTTCCACCCCGGCGGCGAGCCCGAGCTGCTGCGCGCCGCCGGCCGCGACGGCACCAAGCTCTTCGGCGAGATCCATCCCTGGGTCAACTACGACACCATGCTCAGCTCGTGCCTGATCGGTCCCCTCGTCGGCGAGGGCGAGGCGGAAAGTTCTGGCGATATGGACGCTATGGATTAAAATTAACCATTGATTTAATCAATTAATTGTCCAGTTGGCGAGCCGACTGCATTTTTGCGTTTCTTGCATCAAGGGTCGAAATAGAACGGATGGACCGGTGAAGGGCGCGGCACCTACGTAGAGCGTAGGGGACACCGGGTTTCGGGGGCTTGGAAGGACATGGGAAGAAAAAACGCCCATATTCACATCATACGCTGCATCTACTCATCTAGAAAGGCTTTTAGAGGATGGATTAAAGAGCGGCATTTTCATGGCGACGAGGCGGTTTTGCATGAAGGAGCATCAGATTACGATATAGAGGCTACGGCTTGTTATAGACGGGTGCTGTTCACGTTTGTTTTCTGCTTATGTTCATTCTCATCGTCATCATTATCCCTACCTTCATCGTCACAGGCATTATAGATGGTTACTAGCAAGCCGATGCACACATATAGGTAGATGGAAGAGATAGATAGGATAGACGCGATACCCTCTCGGATGATTACTCCGATCGATAGCATTTAGCTCAGATAAGGAATATTGATATATATCAAAACCCTCCCTTTCTCCTCTCTTTTTCTTTTCTCGGTCGCTTGAGATGAGAAGCCCACCCTTCACCGTCTCCCAAAACGGAAGCGAAGACCATCGTCATCACTGTCGTCTTCGCTACCGTTGAGGGCTATTCCCTTTGCTCTCTTGGCCGGTTTCTCCCTCGATGGTGGCGCCGCCGCCGGCCGCTTACCGGTCCGGCGCGCAGGTTGCGTCTTATCCACCGTGCTCTGCGTGGCTCGCGACTGCGACTGCGTCGCGTTTGCCGACGACCTAGTTGCGCGCGTGCGTGAGCTCGAGGTGATGATGATGTCGTCATCATCGTCGTCGTTGTCTTCGTTCACATCTCCCATACCAAGAGCATCTTCGTCCTCACTACTATCCACCGGCTGTAAGTTCTCGATCTGCTTTTGCCCTCTCCGAGGCTCTTGTGTCGCGCTGTTCGTTTTCCTGAGGGATTGGCTGCGTGACTGCGATCGGTCATCTGCCTTCCTCGGCCTCGGCTGACTAATGTTATCCTCGAGCCAGTAGTCATCGCCGATGCCGAAGCCTTTCGACTTGACTTCTTCGAGCGCGACGATGATCTTCTCGATCGCTCGTCCCTGCACCGCACCCCGCGGCCGGAACTTCTTGAAGTTCTTCCGTCCGTTCCATGCCGGGTCCCATCGCCCGTCAGCGATGTCTTGCTCACGTGTGCGCAGCTGCGGCGCTTGTCGCAGCGGCATGGGCTCCTCAATATGCAACCGTCGGATCTCGGCCAGATCCAAGTCTCCCGGCTCTGCTTCGAGCTCCTCGCGCTCCATTCTCGCCAGTTTCTCGACTTCTTCGCGGCGTATCCGCGCTAATTCGAGAATATCTGCCTTATCTGCCTCCTTTTTGATCTTTGGTGACTGTTTCTGTATAATGCTCGGCTTTTCGGGTATATCTACGGGAGTCGTCGACTTTTCGCGACGTCGTGCCAGTACTGGCTCCTCACCCGCAGCTATTCGACGGCGTTTAATTTGCGCAGCTGTAGGGGCCAGGCGGCCCATCAGGTCCTCGGGTTCCGGTAGTGGGGAGGCTGGCCGCTTTCGCTGTGATGGTTGAGACGGCTGGTAAGCGGGTGTAACATTCTCCAGTTGAGATTCCGGTACTTCTTGCGAAACAAAAAGTCCTCCCTGAGAAGACTCGACATTACTCGGCGCGGGCATGGGATCATTAACCTCCATGGGCACAGGGGCTGGTTCCGCTGGGCTGTCGTCATCAACAAGAGAAACCGCAAAACCTCGGAACCGGCTTTGAACGGGTCCCCGGCCCCTTCTCCGGATCACCGGTCCCCGAGATTGCGGAGCTATTTCTTCTACCGGATCGACTTCCATCGATTGCGGTTCAGCGGATGAAGGCGGTTGCTCTACTTGAGAGGTGGCTGGTGGTGACTCAAACTCTAGAGGTCGCCGTAGTCCACTTGCGTCATTATTCAATATGGCATCGAGAAAGTCCTTCTGATCGATAAGACGATGATCTAGGCGCAAAGATATCGACCTGAAGAAATCGGCATACCAATCTGCGTTCTCTTCCGAGCTGGGCATCCATTTGACTACAACAACCCCTTTACCTTCGCTGCCATCCTCAAATTCGCCTAGCCCCTTTTCACCTGCAACCCCTTTGACATACCTTATAAAATCGTCGATTTGTGTTTCTGTCGCTACCACTACGTTTAAGAGAGCTTTGCCCTTGCCATTCGTGATGGGGGCGAGCAGACTGTCGTACTGTTTCCGTTCATAGAATACGAAGGTGTAACCGTCAAAGAGTTGTGCCCGCGCAGGGTTGGGGGCAAATGATTCCGGTTTTCTAGGAACGGGTTCTTCGCCCGACGGCGGGAGGAAGCGCATGGGATCGGGCCAGTTGGCATCGAAGTCTTGCTCGAGCGAACTCGTAGCAACGCCATCGCTGGGCGTCTTAGGCGAAGCGGCATCAACGATAGCATCTACGAAACCGTCATTAACAATGTATTTGCCGTTGATCAGGGCTTGTAGCCCTTTGGGCGTGTTGCGCTTCTTCGAAACAACATGGGTAGTAAGCTGGATATCGTAGTCGGACAGGAGCTTGATGTCGAGCTGTTCGAGATTTTGGCGGAGGTGGGAGAAGGGGTTTGCGCGGAGTTGGTTGCTCGTAAAAGAAAAACTCAAAACGACGGGAAACCAAGTGATGCTAAGAAGCGACAACACAGCATATAATTAGTCATAGTGGCCAGTGGCGCGGGGTCATGAAGTGAACGAACCGGAAAAGGGGCGGGAACGAGCCCATCTGAAGGGTATTTGAATCTTGCAATAGAGCGCATGTCTCGTTGCGATACTTTTGGCCATTCACCTTAGTGCCGCCCTTGGAGCCAAGGTCCTCGACTATGATCCTCGAGCGGCTTCCCATGACTTCCTAGTAGGTTACGGTCAGCAGGCGTAGCGCACTCGGCGCAGATCAGCCGAATCCAACCACATACCGCATGGCCGTCCTCAACCTTGTCTACGCTTATCGTGACATGCTTCCGTGAGACTCTCTCGGCACCGGGTCCTTGTATGGCAAGCTGGCCGGCTGGGACACAGTCAGCGGACGGCATAAGATGCGAAATGCGAGGACATACGTTCAGCGACGGTGCGACCGAAAAGATAGCGTTTCCCAGGGCGAAGCCATACTCGTTTATCTGCGAGGCGAGAGAGAATTGGTTAGCCGTCGAGATGCGCAGTCGAGATGCACCGTCGAAATGCACCGGCACGAGACACGCATGGGATGAAATGAGACAGCAGCAGACTCACGGCCGAGGGCCTCGCCTTCATTCTCGAGTATCCACATGAATGAATGAATGAATGAATGAGTGAATGAATGGGTGCGGACAATTCAATTGTTCTACTACAAGATGCGCTTGTTCATGTCGCTTTGGATGGTACCGACATACAGCGAGTGCAGCGATAGTTTGCAGTTGAATAGACCCGACGCGTGGTGCACTGTATCCGTGGGCGCGTAAATGGTGAACAGATTAAGCATAGTATGGTGCCCAGGTGGTTTTATGATGGGCTCCGGGCAAGTTCTAGGGCACCCTGGCGCTGCTGAGGTCGCGCAATCACGTGGGACGGGAAGCCGTTTCTTTCCCCACTAGGTATCTACAGTATATGTAGTAGGTATCTTAGTATCTCAGGTAGGTAGTAGGTACCTACATCCTCTTACTGGTAGGTACCGTCTGCCTGGTACCGGTATTTATACATTTACCAATACGACCCAGGTTTTGTCTAGCGTAGGTACTGTAAAGCGTTACCATTCCACTGTCAATCAAAACCAAACTGGAAGGTTGAATGCAGTAGCATTCTCGTTTCTGGAATAGCGTACTACGCCGTTGTAAGTGATATGCAGCGCAGGAAATGTCTTACATTACAATGTGGCCAACTGCAGGCTTGCCATGTGCAGTACGTATTACCTGTCGCAAAGATGTCTGTCTTTACTTGCAACAATCATGCGGAAGAAAATTAATAACAAAAATGGTTGAATTCCACCTCAGATTTTGTCCGGTCGCCCGCCCATCATGACATCACCGTTTCTGGACAACGAACAACAAGAACCACAATAGTCGCCAGGGGTGGTAACCAATGCCAACCAATCACCAGTGCGCAACCGCCCTGCCTGACTACCACCTGCAGACTAAAGTGGTACCTAATCGAGATTCTCGGGCATCCATCCATCACGACGTTTCCCGTCCGCTAACCTAGTTTTTACCCAGAGAAGCATCATGGAAATCCGTGATCTGCAAACGCACCCCTCCCAGCCTCCTCTTCTGCCTCTTTTCCTTCCCCAATCATTTTGTCGCCAAGCTTCGTCCATTTGCCGTATCACTACACTCCGGACTGCTTACCATTTCGTAGTCATGGCGTCACCCCGCCTTAGTGCTTGTGAAACCTGTCGTTCTTTTGCATGTGTGTTATATATTGCTCTTATATATGGATACCTCTGGCTCGCCCTAGATGTTTTGAGTTCCCTTGTTTCTTCCTGGTTGCCACCGTGTGAATTAGGTATATCAAGAAACTATTCGTAACACCTAATCCTACTCAATAAACAATACGCCTAGTCACACAGTCACACTAGCCCCGCGGATTGCCCAATGGCGCCAACCATTGCCCTTTCACCTGAGGTGACTAAAACAATACCCCAGGCTATCACTAAGATCCTGGCAAGCCGCCAAGCAACGACGACAGTCGTCACAGACGACGGTGGCGGCGGTGGTTCGTCCAACAACCTCAGCGGTGGCGCCATCGCCGGCATCGTCATCGGGACTATTGCAGGCATCCTCCTACTCTTGTGGATCATCCGGTCGTGCGGGATAATGGGGAGGCCTGGAACATGGGGAACCGCGTACGAGCCCGATAATGAGAAGCCCCCGCCGCACTCGTCGACGTACCACGCCAGCACGCCGTACGCACGGCGCTCCCACTCCCGCCACTCGCGCCGCTCGCACCACCACCATCACTCTAGGAGCCCGCGCCGAGTCGAGGTGGTGGAGCCTGTGGTTTACGAGACGCGCGGACGCAGCCCCCGAGCGCCCCCGGCTGCGTACTATGGTGGGCGGACGAGTTATGATGATCGACGGAGGTCGAGCGATGCTCGCAACTACCGCCATTACTAAACCGGCTGGCCACTCGAAATCATTTCATGGCGACAGAAGTTGATTATCGATTCCGACCCATGAAGAATTTAAAACGTGACGATTAGCCAACGCTATAAACAAAATTCTTTTTAACGCAAGAGTGCCCGAAACATAGTTCACAACGAGGATGAGGCACCTATGTCTGGATATAAAACGAAATACCTATTAGAGAGTAACGAAGCCGACGTACGATTATACGATTTTTATTTAGGGGTTTGGAGTCTAATGTGTTGTTTCCAGGATAACAGGGGGCAACAGAAAACAACGGAAATAGCAACCAGCTAATACCCTTGCCTTATACTTTCAAAGGGAAATTAATAAGTTTAATCACAATATATGTTGTTGATATTATATTTAGCGATAATAAAGTGATGAGATCAACTCACAAGGTTAGTACTATGATGTAGTATAACGGCCAAGACCTGTTGCAAGTCTTTATCGCACCACACCTGAAAGTTTTGTATGTCTATTCAAGATTATCCCACTAAGGTACCTGCCTGTATGTACCTTTAATGTTTACAAATCGTGACCTGGGCAAGTACCCAGGTCCCAGCACGCGTCCCGGACAGTTCACACATTTGACAGAAGATCAAGACCTTGCTCTACGATTTCAATTCCGCTCTTTCTCCCCCATCTCTCCCACCGCTCAATTGCCAACTCCCAAAGATGCCCTCGAATCATCTCTGAGATATCAAAGTTCTTCTTACTCATTGAATTAAAGGACCATTAGATCATACAATGGATCCTAGAGGTGCTGGCTCTTTTGGCTGGGGAGGTGGAGGAAGTCGTGGAGGCCGTGAAGTTCATGGCAGAGATCCCCATATCACTCGTGATGGATCTCGTGAGTTGGGTGCCAGTCAAGCCATCAACACAAGCACGACGGGAGATAGTGGCAAGGCTCCTCTAACAATAATAGGGAGCATAGTGGATGTCCTAAGGATACTGCACGCAATTCCGAAAGACAAGCATATGAAGCTGTCTTTCACTTACGTCTCGCCTCTCGACACCGTTACTCCCAACACCAAGAGAAAGAGAGAGGATGATGCCGACAAAGCTCCTAGTTCGAAGAAGCCGAAGACGGGTCCAAGGTATCTTGAAGTCATCGACTCAAAGCTCTGCGGGAACTGTGGTGCCCTGAACCACAAAGCAGCATTTTGTGTGAAGACGGGCAGGAGCGGCTGGATGGAGGCTTGCCCAAAGTGCGACAGCACTAAGCACCTCTACGAGACCTGCCCGCAACGCGTAAGGGAAGAAGACTTCATGTATCTGGTGTTTAATCGCCAGAGAAAGCCTCCCGTCAAAAGCAGGATGAAGCTGAGCAAGGTGATCCGAGCTGAGCTCGAGTTATCCGGCTCGAAGTGGCCCCCGTCACAAGTTATGGAACTGCCATACTCGTCGCATTTCGCGCGACAGATGGCCCGAACGAACCCCCCCGAAGCATGGGCCTACCGCCACGCCGGAAATCCTACAGAGGAAGCTAAGAATCGAATCCCTGACCCGAATAGAACGGGCATTACGCTTCACAATGCGGCCAAAGGAACTATCCTAGATCCACAGATGTGGTCTCAAGAGGAAGAGGAAGAGGAAGTTATTCCGGCAAAAGACCGAAACATGACTACCATGTGTTCACCTAAGGATGTATGCTCACGATCTAAAGGCTCCGATGGTGATTTACCGTATCCCAAGCGTCTTGGCTTTCGAGGTAGACGTAAGCTATCCCCTATCCCCCACCAATCTCCTCCGAGAAATCTCAATACCCGAATCAAATCTGGGGGGCTCGGCTCTCCTGGGCAACCCGGGCTGTTACGTAGTATCCGGCCGGTCGGTAATTCTGACGGCTTTTCTGTCAACTACTATGACGAGGAGAAAGGAAATCAGCATGAACGCCATGGCCAGAGAATATTGCCCCAAGACGGGAAATCGTCTACATATCAGGATCATAGCCATGGAAATCATCACAGCCAGAGTACATCTCACATCTCTCCTTGCCGAAGCGAGACAACCAAACACGAAGTTGAAAGCTCCCCGGGCAGACAGCATGACGACCATCGAGACCAAAGAGGCAGGCAAGAAGCATATAGGTGTCATAAAGAAAGCCCTGGCGAGGATCGAGGGCGGCGTACATTCCGCGATATATCTGGGGGATCCTCGTTATTCCGTTCTCGAGGCCCTATTGGCATTCCTCGAAGACGGTAAGCCAATATCATGTACGCTTATAAGGGTATCTGGTAATACAGGAAGAAGCTGTGTTTTAGTTCCCATGCCTCGAGAGACAAAGAGTGGGGGGGATGCGTTGACGAAAAATATCTTCTCGGAAAAAAAAGTGTTTAGGTATCAGAAGGTGAAAGTGTCAGACTAAGCTCACGTCTAGAGGACAGAGAATTGGAACTGAGACGCGTCTGAGTAGCCTGGCAGACAAAGGATGCAGGGGAGAAGGAGAGTAACACGTCATCAATAGAATACGCGCCTAGCAACGAAAACTACTTTTATGCCTGTGAGTGGTTCATTGTTATTAGAACAACACTCGAAAGACTTGGTGGTTGAGGCATGAAACTAGGAGCCTGGTATAAAATTCATAAACGCTAAACGAACTTTGGTGGGAAAAGGATGTATATTGACAGTTTCAGAGAGTTGGCCCGGCACGAATGCAGGTCTATTTGCGATATGCTTGATCAAAATTACTCTGGCCAACTTATCAAAATGATGACGTGGATTGGCCTTTCAGTGAGACCCTCCTACATGACTGGCACAAAGCCAGCTCGAGATTCGGAAATGGGCGACAGGACGTCGTTAATGGCAGGGAATAATTACCGGAGACGATGATCGTCCGGGGGTGGCTTGATGGCGGCATGGAGACAAGGAATGATGGCTGGTAGAGATGCGGCGATCACTGTCATGATGAAACAGCAAGTGTCGCGAAGGCGAAGGGCAGTCAATTCATGTGAGGGGTTGGAAATGAATTCATGACAAGTAATAGACTGCAAGAGTAAATTGAAAATGTAGGGGGGACTGACTGCTGGTAAGAGAAATACGCTTGCGCTTACGTTGGGTGGTGAGGAATGGCCTGACGAGCCTATTGTTATGGTCGCACATCGAGTTTGCTGGTCGGGCCATGTTTTAAGAATCAATCGTCCTCTGAGGTAAGGCTGAATTTAGTTATGGTTCGGTTGCATCCGACCTCGCTAATCGCATGAACTACATCGGCATCACTAAGATATCCAGTATATGTTCGGGATGGAAGATGGGGTCGTGCTTGCATCAGATGATGCATGGAAGAAGATCAGACACAAGATATCGATCAGTGATTGTTACCCCGGCATATGCGATCAGCCTAAATCGGACCCCTTCTTGAAACAATGTGGACGGCCCAGCTCACGCGAAAACAGATTGGAGTATCTAAGGCATGAAAGAGAGGAATGAAGACCAGCCAAAGATCCGGCTTTGAGAAGGATAGAACGCCGAGCTTCTTGATGGAAAGAAACGATTCCGTGCGGGACTGTCTCGCGATTACGAGGAGCTAGCTACTTGTACTTGAGTAAGAATAGAAGCAAGAAGCGCCGTCATTGAAATTGACGCCGCAGCGGGGTTAAATGAGCGCTGATTCTTGTCGTCTTTGCCAAGTCCGGGTGGGTTCTTCGTCTCATCTAAGCGTAGGCGCGCGCATCTGCAGAGCTCTGGGGTTTCGGGTGTGTATCTAGTCGGCAAAATGTTGGAATCTCTAACCGCTCAGACTGATATAATCGCTTATGTTTATCGAAATTTGATGCTGATGCATTTAAGAGGGGAAGTGGTCGTGAAATGTGGCCACACCTGGTGACAATAGTGTAGCAATAGCCGCCACTATTCAATGGGCGTCAAGCAGCCTGCTTTACTTGCGGTGGTTACAAGCGAGAGCTAACCACGCGAAATGGTTGGTGGAGAAAGAGAGTTGGGCGCAACGAGGAATTAAAGGTGGGAATGGTGGCAGACTAAGAAAGGCTAAATGTGGAGAAGCTGCAGGTACGTACAGTTGAAGCGCAACAAGCTGGTGATCTAGGTGGGGCATGTATATGTCAACACAATTAGCTAGAGAAGTGACTTCTAGAATGACAGAGGAACCGACCCGTGCCCGGGTTGGTACTTGGACTACCCGCGCAGAGCCCCTGGCGACCCCTGCAGACTGTTGCATCTCGGGCGTTCGGTGGCCAATCAGCGCTGCTTAAGGCTGACTTTGGGTTAGCTCTGGGCTTCGTCTCCCCACACAGCAACCCATGTACCGTGAAAAGCTCACGACCTCACAACACCAAAACCACGGACCCAGCTCGAACCGCTGGCGCGCATACCCATCTTCCTCAAACAGCCCATCTCACTAGGAAACATTTTTAGCCCGTCGTGCATCTGGCAGCACGGGATACTGTGGTGACGAGGATCTTGCCATGCCCCACGACATCCACTCCCAAGAGAATGCCCTGGCCCGAGACCACGATGGCGGTCATGTTGGCGAATACAACACCCGGTAGAAACGAGACCCGCAACATACCACGTCGTGGCTTTGATTCCATACCCTAACCGAAGCATGTAAGGCCGACTTCTGACCTTTCGTCGGAATGAAGCGCACCTAATCTTACGCCTCTGAATTTGTCATTTTCTTGTTATTCCGACATGCGTCGGAGTGGCTGGGCATGACGGTGAGGGTTAGCTCTATGTTGACTGTCACCGGATGTAGAGGGTTCTAGACGCTCCGATAATAAGAAGTCGGCTCACCGCACCTAGATGCCGCTCCTATTTTCATGATTGATCGCCAAGTCCCCTTCACCTGCAGCATATTAGGTAGTCGTTAGTCACTCAGTCGCCTCTCACTTATATCTCTGTTAGGCTCGGTATCCTTGTGTAGCTCTTGTTCTTGGCATCTCAGTTCCTATACACCACCTCTCCGTCCCACCACCCACTTACACGCGCGCACACGCACACACCAAGCCAACACACAACATACTTACACACTTCTTTCTTCCATTGCCACTTGGTCCATTGTTTCCGCGCTTCTCGTCCTCAGCTTAGCGCAGAGCAAACAGGCGCCTGATTAACCATTGTTACTCGGCTCAAACAGTTCTCTTGTTTAGCGTGATTGCCATACAAGCGCAGACTGGCACAAAGAAACTCGGTTCATCTTATTTCTATTCTTATTCGGCCAACCTAACTAAACGGCTAGCTGATGCGCAGCGCCTGATTCACAAACACTTTTTATTCATTTCTAAATTCTTCCCATTCACTTTCTTGCACATCAATTTTTTAATAGACTTGGGCGCAAGCCGTACAATAATTTCGTTCTCTTCTCCAGCCGCCAGGTTTCTGAACGTCGTACTCTGCGTTACTTCAGAACTTCAACACCGACAATCGCACCGACGGTATTAAGTTACACCACTTTTTCTCATCGTTTCCTTTCTCATCTCGGTCTCGCGGGCGGGCCTCGAGCCAATACCAAACTTCGCATTTCCCTCTTTATTTCTCACCGAACATGAGTCTCAAGGGCGTAACTGTCGCCGCCCTCTCGCTGCTGGCTGCGGCGCCAACCGCCAATGCCCACACCTGGGTCGAATTCCTTTACCACATCAGTTCCACCGGGTCCTTCACTGGGAATCCAGGTTATCCTATCGGCTACATCCCTAGAAGTCAAGGAGTGTCAGATGATGTGCACCAGAACAAGATACTAGACACCTCGACAAACCCGGCCATCTGCAAACCGTTGTCATCTAGCGACACTACTCAATACCCGCCTCTACAAGCTGCTGCTGGTGACTACATTGCGCTACAGTATCAAGAGAATGGCCATGTCACACAACCCGACCTAACCTTAAGACCGTATCGTGGTGGCAATGTATATGTTTACGGCACTACGCAGCATAAGGATTCCGATGGCATCAACGACGTATTGAATGCATGGACTGCCGACGGCAAGGGTGGAAATGGAAAGGGCAAGCTGCTTGCTACTCACTACTTTGACGACGGCCAATGCTTCCAAGATGCTCCTGGAAACCCCATCGCGCAGCAGCGGAAAGCCAAGTACGGCGTTGACCAGCTATTCTGTCAAACCGACATCCAACTGCCGACAGACCTGCCCTCTCAAGGCACGTATACATTGATGTGGGTGTGGGATTGGCCTAGAATCATCTCTAACTCGCAGAATGTCACGGAAATCTACACCACGTGCGCGCAGATCGATCTTCAAGGTTCAGTCAAGGGCGCATCTGTTGGTCGTCCGGGGATCAAGTTTGGTGACAACAATAACATTGCGAGTGCGGCCATCTCGTCCCAGGTACACAGTCTCATTGAGGCGACGGCTCTCGGCATCGGTACCAACAGCCCCCCTGCACCCACTGGTCTCCCTGCGGCTACTGGTTCATCCGATCCGACTACATCTACTGGTTCCGCTGACGCTACTACTTCATCTGATCCGACCACATCCACTGAGAAGGGCCGTCACCATCATGACCACATCAAGACTGTCACTGTTACTGCGGCGCCAGAGACTGTCACTCAGTTCTTTACCATCACCAAGACCGCTGGCAACAATAATGAAGACACCACTCCTGCTCCTACGCAGACGTCTACATCTACGTCTACGTCTACGTCTGAGACTGCGATAGTAACAGTGACCACCGTTCCAACCACCACCGTGACATCCCCTACGATTCAATTTCCGACTTCCTTCGTGCCCGTCACGTCCGTCCGCGGATTCCTGAGGGTCCGAGCCGCCCGCGTTACTGGTCACGCGCGACGAGATTCAGCTCGCCTCTGGTGATAGTAGCGGCAAACCGCATCAGTCACTCACTTCAATCATTCGTTGAGACCATTTCGATTTCACTTCATGTACATATTCCAAAGTCATACAGCCCAAATCCCGGGCCCCTTCTTTCGTTCCAGCATCTCACAGGACAGTACGCACGCACCAAGGCTTGGGCGTCGCGGCCACAACACGTGAATATATGATTCCCCAATAGGTTCTCGGAGGAGGTTTGCATTTGCATTCATCAAGGAATATACCCCGGAAAGACAGGCAGGCGTTTGGCTCATTGCAAGGAGGAGGACAAAGGTGCATGTAAGGAAGGTTATTAGCATTCCCAAGGCTTCGTATGCTGGGTCATACCGTGCTTTGTCAGGCGTTTCCATCGCATGGATCAGTCCCCGAATTTGATTTTTCTCGCCTTGTATCAACAATAGTTCTTTCAGAGGGGTGGGCGGGTGGAAAAGCGATCTGAGATAGGTACTTAGCATAGCACTTTATATACGTCTCCTATCCCACTCCAACGCACATGGTGATAAGTGGTTGCTGTTGTGAAATTTGGCTAGATAATAATTATAAACATTTGGGGTTCTCTGTACCCTTACACTCAGTATAGGAAGGATCTGATCCTGTTTGGCTTACTGCTTTGTGTGCAAGAAGTTGATATCTGCTTACCTAATATCATGTTTTGAGAATCCAGCCAATAGGAGCAGGGATAGGTCCAAAAGGATATAGACCTCGATATGTGTGCACCACTTCAACAGGCGTTCCCGAACTCGATCTATATGGTCGAGCGGTTAAAAGCCGGTAGGACAAACACTTGTGTCAGAGGCAGGGCCATAGGCATTCAAGGGTTTTCCGGTTCAAGGAGTACGGTATATCCCGAAACTTGGATTCTTTTTTTTTTTTTTTTTTGCCCTTAAGAAATACCGATTTTATTAATAAATGAGCTTTTTTTTCTTTAAAGCTCTTTACTTCTTATTATTTACAACTTTAAAAATATATTAAAGAACTTAAAGAGGTTTAAATATAACTTTTTTGTGACGCTTTTAAGAAAAACAACACAGGGTAAAAGACGATGTAGATTGAAGGAAGGTGCGCGCACCTGTTGTGTGGCGACGCGAGGCGTTGCCAGGTGCCTACTACGCAGGCACTGGTAACGCAGTGCATACATACATACAGAGGCAGACCCCGTAGGAGTCTGTATCAGCTTTTTTATTTAGAGATTTATTGCAGCATCAACTAATATCTCTCTAAGGTCGAGGTCGCGTGCAGCGCTAAAGGGGCATAGGTAGGGTATCTATTATGAAACAGAGAATCCAGCATTGACACCTCTTGAAGTGCATAGCTGCAGACTATAGTATTTGGTTTGATTTGTGAAATGAAGGCTCTGTAAGGAGATTCTCGGAATTATATACCTAGGTTCTGTATTATAATGACCGCCTCCATATCTTTACTGGCATCTCTCCAAGGATGTGATTCATTGTTTCTAATCGCTGCAGCTTAAATCCTTTTGGAAGCGCGAACTCATACCGGTGGACAATAGATGCGACGAGGACGGCTTGTTCGAGGTACGTGATGTTGCGGCCAATACAACCCCGGGCTCCAGTCGAAAAGGTAATGAACGAGCTCTGCAACGACTTGCCCTTCTCGCCGAGCCATCGCTCAGGAATGAAGTTGTATGCGTCTGGAAATACTGACTCGTCGCGATGAGCTACCAGCGCTGAAATACTAACGGTTGTGTTTCCGGGTACGTATTCGCCCATTATGCGCAGACCTTCGGGCGGGGTTTTCCGTCTGCAACATAGAATAGTTAGTAATCGACTGAGCGGACACGATGTAGGGGCTACAAGGTGAAGAAGCGCCTGAAATGTAATATTTCTCGTGCGGGGATTGAATAAGGGGGATTCGGAACACTAAAATTACTTACGGTAGGCCATGTGGCGTTGGAGGCTGTAAGCGCAGCGATTCGTCAAGGCAGGCACGAAGGTAAGGTAGGTTCTTCACTTTTCTGTATGGTGCGATGATCTCGTCAGGGTCTAGCACGGTGTCGATCTCTTCCCGGAGCCGAGATAATACTCGAGGGTGCTTGAGCAACTCATAAAGCACGTTGGTAAGAGCAATGGCCGTCGTCACACTTCCTGCATTCATCATGATGTTGACTTCGGCGACAACCTCGCCCCATTCCAGATTGTTAGGCTCGCCTTTCTTGCTCTCCATCAATGATTGGAAGAAATCGTCTTGCTTCTCTCCGGCTTTATACCGCTCCAGCCTTCTGCTGGAACAATGTGCGACAATCGCTTCCCAGTGCACTGCGGACCGGGACATACGTCGATAAAACGGAATAATGTTAGAGATCTTATCTAAAATCTTATAATGCTGGTAACTCCATATCAGAAGCGATTGCTTTCGTGCTGTTGGATAAAGAGACTCTCGGATGTTTGTCTTAAAAGTCGTCTTGTCTGGCCTTTGGGCAGTGACTATGTCATGTCCTCTATCAAGAAGCCCTAGACTCTCTGACAAGCCGATGTCCGTGATGGCATCGAGGGTAAAGTAATTGGTCCATTGGCGATAATCGATGTTCAAATCCTTGGGGTCAGGATAAAGTTGTCCCTCGGGAAGAGGATTAGTGCAACACGAATCAAACTTCTTGAACAACCTTTCTACCTTGTCTGCCACTTTAAACTCCCATTCCTGTAGGTTCTTGATTGCGTATGCGGCGGATAGGACCCTGCGCTTCCGAGCGTGATCCCGCCTGTCAACGACATCGGCAAGGTGATGATGCGAACCGGAAGTAATTATGTAAGATTCGTCCTTGAGACACGGTGCCCCATGACCATAGATGTCCTTGATGGCAAGCACGCTGCCAAACGACAGGGTGTTCGGGCCGGTACGTAGAATAGGTTGTTTTTTGTGTAGTTTCGCCAGATACTCTGATCGGGCACCTCCGTGCGCGAGGACCATGAAGGGAATATCCGACATGCCGGAAAATAGACTCATATTAGGGAATTTCCGTAGGCCTAGGGAAATAATCATTAATATGAAGAATCCTATATTTGTGCAAGCGAGAACTTGCCTTTGCTATCTTTGAAATAAACGACAACCGGGTATAAGAAGAAATACGCGAGTGCGAGGGTGGCTAAGACAGCCACGTATGGCGGCACGCCTAGCACCGAAGAACCCATTGCGCATATATTGACCTCTTGAAGTCTTGTCTACATACAGATGGGCGATGAGAGGTGTTGAGACAATAAAATACCACGAAATGATGGTGGTTCCTCATTCAAATATATATATGCCATTTGGTGGCAGCAATGTTGATAGCTATTTTGTACCATATTGTTACTTCTATATTGAAACGCTTCGGCCTATAGAATCACTGTTACTATCATTGGGGGCCATAAGAGCTTTTTTTTTTTACTATATTAGTCAACATCTTCTTGTACCAAGCTGTATGGTTAAGATGTCGAATCGAAGGTGAAAGATAAAGCAGCGCTTTCCAAGACTTCGTAGACTTGCATGAATGTAATAACAAACGTGTGTCACTTACTGAATGCGCCCGATTAGGAAATATTTTCCAGTTGTAACATTTACCTTAGGTACCTAGGTACCTAGATGAGGTGGATCAATCCGTCTGCATTGTATTGTAGTTACTGTATACCTAGGTAGGTACCTAGTTTGAGAAGATCCCTCTCATTATGTCTCCTGTGTATAGAATGCGACCTATAGTGGATCAATTGATCAAGGCATCCTTGTGCCTGCTCCCACCTAGTACTGGATCCGTGGCCTGTTACAATTACTGGTCAAGGCTAATAGATCTGTACTAAGGGTGGTTGGTTGTATTGTGACAAAAGGTCGGGGACCCTGGTCGGGTGGCTATGTACTTATACACCTAATTACAGTGGGTCAGGTCATGGTACAAAGACGCATGTTCCCAGGCAACCGTCGCTATTGAATGGGGCTGCCTGTATTCCCTACCAGGTGCCACATTCTCCCATATACTTACTGTACTGCCTTTATATTCGCCGATTTCGACCGATTATGCGATTGAGTGTTATAGTTGCTCCCACCCTGCATCTCAGCTGATGATGAGGCGGAATAGGATCCCGGATCCCTACGGACGCCCACCTCGTGGTAGTGCACTGCATTTTTAGTGCCCTAGCTGGAGGATGATGAGGCGGAATACCTAGGACCCCGGATCGATCTTCTTTCCGTCCTCCGATTCTCATACAGCATAGCTGTGATGGCTGAAGGTGTGTCTGTATTAAGTTGTAGAAGATATGGAGCTTGGCACACTGTAGTAACAGTGTGCATACTATTTATAGTGTACACACCCTGTGAGTCCTGACAATAGCCCTGAGCAGGCTGCCTGCCCGGACCCCTACAGACGTCCACCTCGCGGTAGTCGCACTGCGTTTTTAGCCCCTAGAGGGAGGACGCACTTAGAAGTACCCCAACCCCTGTGATCGCCCTTCCCGCTCCCCTCATTCAGCACCCCGCATTTCCCCACACTGTGATTCACTTCCCCACGGCCAACCAAATAGGATAAAAGGTGCGACAATAAGAGCAATATTCGCATTCCCCTACCCTTCTCATCAAATCTCCTATTACGGTCGGACCTGAGAGGTCACCGCGGTATCTCATGTCCACATTAGGCAGGGGAAAAAGGTTACGAGGGTGTGAGGTAAACTACTGCTCTTCCTTTCTGGGGAACCTGGCTGACCGTTCGCTACCCTAGACCTGTCGGGAAAGGCAAGTCCCTATCTCATCATGCTTTACATATCACAGGTTCTTCTTGCCCCTTTATTGCCAATGCTACATCATAAGCCTGGGCGCGTTTCTCCCGCTAATATCGGACGCTGTTCGTTTCCGTACGTACAGACATATCAAATGTGAGATCAAAGTGACACGAGTAAGTTCCTGCTTGCTACTATCCTCGGTAGGCTAACTGTAGAATATCCTATGTGGCAGGTGACCGTGGTAAGCCATGCAGTTATTGTGCCAAAAAAGGCATAATTTGTGTCCGGCCTATGAACTGGCGCTTCCGCCACAGTTGTGGCCCAAGGTGTGTTAGTTCATTTCATTTAGTCAACTGGTTTGGGGGCTTACGTTGACTTTCATTACTTTTTCTCTCATTATATCCAGTGTAAACGAGCGTGAATTTGAATTTCCAACCGAGCAAAGATGGTGTATAGTTGGGGGGAAAAGACTCGCATTCATCGATGAGACTGTCGAAACTACAGCAAACTACGGAGAAGGGGGTTCTGGTTTCGATATAGGATTCAGTGAACCATTAATTCCAATCCAAATATTATCGAACGATGAAGATAAGGATGAAGAGAACGCAATTCCAGGCTTACTCCCATCCCCATTGACTCGGAACTCGACTACGGGCACTCTGAACGACCAAGGTGTCGAACATCGAACAGATGAGACGGGCATATTCTCTCAATCGCCTTCATTGGTTGAACAGAGCGATCACATCATACCCCTATTAGGCCGATATAACTCTTCGCCAGACGCAGGATACCATGTCTGGCAAAGGTCATCTCTACCCGAGTTTGACTCAGAAGGAGCTCATGGCGTAGACTCTAACTCTCATGATATACCCTTCGATCATGGAACGCACCACTCTTCCTATGTTTCGTGCTTCGGCATATGCAAACCCTTTCCTATACAGATGTCCATTTTCCCGCTAAGGGAGCCTGGCGAAGCCGAGTCAATGCGGTACTATATCGACCAGGTTGCCCCTATCTTCGATCTTTGCGATAGAGAAATGAACTTCGAGAGGAGCGTCCCTGAGGCGGCAGGATCGCGTCCCATGTTAATGAGCATAATCTCCATAGTAGCAGCTAGACACCGGGGAAGCTTTCGTTGCAATCGAGAGTCCCTTGTTAGTGCAGAGGATACGTCGTGGTGTGTAGGATGTCTCGAAAAAGCGCTGGATACTAGTAACCGTGTGGTAGATGGGTGCGTGTTGGCAACCATAGTCCTCCTGCGGTTTTTTGATGCAATTAGAAGTAAGCCGGCACCGAAAAGGTTATCTCCTTATCTACCCAAGTTCGAGATGCGCCAACCCGTGTTACCACCCCCTTGAGTGCTACAAGGTGCGAGCTAACAATCTTCCCTTCTAGGTACACTCGGTGCGAAGAGTCAGAAACGGGGACCGACCGAAATCCGCACTATATTCGAGACTCAGTCAGAATTTCTCCCGTCGAGAGGACTGCACCAAGCGGCTTTCTGGGCGGGTATTCGACAAGAAATCTATCTTGCCATCTTGGATGAACGGTCTACTTCCTTGGGTCTCGAAAAGTGCAATATTGATCTCTCTCTAGAGGATGCAGAAGACGAAGTTTGGATGGGAAGAATAACTTTGCATTTAGTTGACGTACTTGAGTTCTGCTTCGGCTCTAGGGAGATCCACGTGAGCACTGTTGAAAAGTACGAAAAGTTAGTAGGTTATTTGGCAGATTGGGCGAACTTCAAACCAGTGTCCTTTGTGCCTCTATTCACTAAAATACCCGAAGGCGAAGAAATATTCCCAGAGATAATATTTCTAGGTGATTGCGCCATGGCGGCGTGGCATTGTTACCATTTGACGCGTATACTACTCATAGCGCACAACCCCAAAGTCCCACGCATAGGAAGTAACTACGTGGCCGCATCGCAGTCCATTGACGTAAGTGGTTGCAAGCCCAAGGTCTCGATCCCGATGCGATGAAGAATGATCGACACTAATCAAGTGTCAGGCTGAAATCAAGAGCGATGTTCAAATCCTATGTGGCATAGCCAAGACACCGGGGAACGCATATCGCGCTTGTCCGTAAGTAATCAGATCATTCTCAATTGATTCATGAAGAGGCTGCACGCTTATACTGAAGCTATGTCGACATAGACCTGCTATTATGGGCATCGTACTGGCTGGCGACCGGTTTACCGACCGTCGAGAACAACAGGCGCTCTTTGATTTCCTAGTCGAAGTCGAAAAGAGTCATGCCTGGCCAACTTGGTCGATGTAAGTGTCCCATAACGCCGACTTGATGTGTCCCATTATTGGGCCATTAAATCAACGTCATATTATCCCCACTGCCCACTAACTTGACGTGGCTAGACAGCATGAAATGAAGGTGTCGTGGGGTTGGCCGTTAACTTAGTTCAATAACGCACGCGACCCTCATAGAACTAAACCGATCGCTAACGTCAAGCTCCCCTCGAAGGTTTGAAATATTGCGATGAGTACGACCGTAATATCTTGATCTAAGTTTACTAGACTGCGATGTTATTGTAAGAATTAGTCAGCTCCGACGAATTTCTTGACCAAGCCATTCGAAGATTATCGGCTATGTGATCCGCCTTCCACGTTGATTCCAGCTCAAAGCTCTTCAAAAACTCAAGTGCCTCCCGCTGCGCTTTGGAGTCTTTCAAATAAAACCCGCCTACATTCAATACTCAGAAACTAGGTCGCATAGATCGGAATTCTCGGTGGTGTATCTCACAGGCTTGAAGGGCGTGTCTAGCATGAAACCCCGCCGTGATATTAGATGAGTGGCTGACTGCCAGCCCAATCACCATGCGAAGGTTTGCCAAAATTTGGTCCTGACCACATTGGTTAGCCTCATCATAACGGCAAATTCTACCTTGCTTGTGGGATTCAATTGTACGGAAGGAGCAATTACCTCAGCTTTTCTTCTTCTTAAGATAGTATCGAATGATGGTTCCCGGAGACGCGGATCGAATATTGTAAGCAGTAGTCTGGCCATGAAGTAAACTTGTATACCAACCACTGTAAGTTGGTCAGCTGGAGATAACCTTGATTGGAGTAGAGGCCATATATTCACCGTGGGCAGGGCGTGTCATCCAAGCTGTAGGAAACGCCGGCAAAGTGCCTTCCGCTTCTCCGGGTCGTGGCATGTTGACCCAGAATGCGCGCATCTCTATGGGTCTAGACTTGTACCATTCTTCTAGATCATTATTGAGGCTATCCCACTCGTCGACCTTCCACTCAGAGACGTTTTCCCCGGTTCCGAAGGCGAACGTCAAGACTCTGGCACACAAAAATACGGCCCTATTCGCCAATGACTCCGCATCGATGCTAATGAACACACTAGATCGTCTATAGTTGTCTAGGTTTATGCACAAGGGTTGCGATCTTGTAAAAGAGATGTAGATGCTTTGTCTTAGGACAATCCAGCTAGCTGCCTCCCCGAGGCCACCAGAAGCGGCAAATCCAGAGGCTGTGTTGAGTAAGCGAGCACTACCAAACAAATGAGTACCCGTGTCAGTATCTAGCTAGGTTAGCCTTTAAATTCTGATCAAGGGACGATTGAAAAGGCACCTGTCCCTTCTTCGAAAGCTCGAAGTAATACTATTGCGGCCAGCACATTTTCGTCTAATGATTCAATGGGCCCATCGAGAATGGGTATCAAGATATCCACAGCCTGGTTGTGATAAGCCGCGCCACGATCTGGGGACATGGAGACTGCAGACGCAAAGGCCATTATCCCATAAGAGAGCAGCGGAAACTTGTGGGCTCGCCTTGGGACTTCAATGCCGAAATGGCACTGGCGATCACAAATATCAATCTGGGTACCGGGAGTTGTTAGTTCCTGAGCCTGATATACTAGTTTACGAGGTGGGAAGAAGAGGCGAATTGCCCCAAAAAATGGAAAGTGTTTCGCTACCCATGAAGATACTCTGTGAACATATTGACGGAATAGACGAGCATCGACGATGTCATTAAATCTTAGTAATCTACCCCAGTCCGGTGATGGAGATTCACGGGGAACTACACCAGCATGGCCGGTTCTAAGTCGTCGAGTTAGTAACATCGGACATAGGCAAGATATAACATAATGTTTCACTGGCCTACTTCGCCTCTCTTTCTCCTATCTGGTTACGCGACTCACTACCAATGCCGCGATAGAGAGAAAGTGGGAGAAGGGACGGTAATGAGGTTCCTTTAACGCTGCTAGGTATCAACCTATGTTCAGACATGCTAGAGTAAAGCGCGAGCTAGGCCATAATCTCTATGATTGCTTTCTCCTTGATCGGCTCCCCTGGACCTAGGGGACTGAGCGCACGCTGTGCTCTTTCTGAGGTCATACAGGTTCATGTGACGAGATAAGTCAGAAATACAATATACGACGTAGATAGACAAGTTTTTGCCAATATCAAGAAAACGTCACGTACATAATGCAAGGAAATATGCGATACAATGACTGGTGCGTCCTTTCATGTGGGCTCGAAATAGAAAGGGGAAATGTTCTCCGAGCCCCTCCCCTCCCCCCCCCCCCGCATAGACCTTTGCTTACCTTTTTTTACCTCACGCGTTGAAAAAGGCATTCGATACCCGCAGCATGGTGCACATCCCGGAAGCACAGATGAACCTCCCAGCCAAATAACTGGATGAGCTAAGACGCCTTACCAATAAGGTAAATATTCAATACTGTTTTGTGATTCGGAGTTCACCAATCACACCCCAATCATATGGAACCTGATATCCTCAATGATCTTACCCCATCTTCTTCACGATGCACACCTCGCTCCCCCGCATCCCAGGTTTCGTCAAGCCGCCAGACCGGAAACATTACCGCACACGCCAAGACACCTGTTACGTTCATTCAATTATGACATCATGTAAGTTAAGGTTTCTTTTTATACTTCGTTCCCTAGTAAAAGAAAACCTCCGACCATAAAACTACAGTAAATTTATTTTTATGTAGGTCGATATACGGTACTACCGGAAGTTTGCGGGGACTTGGTTACTTAGACGGCATGATTCAAACTACCGCGTACATACGTCACGAGCCTCATTCTATTTAAAGGTAGAGAGCTAGGAGATCCGATGCGCGATTTAAATATTGAAATTGGATAAGGAGCAGGTAGCTAATAATTCATTACTAACTAATCTAGCCGGGCTATCGAATTACCAATATTGTTACGAGGAATTCTATGAGCTTGATGAGCGAGCTGAGAGTGCCAAGTGAGATCAGATTGGCAAAAGCTCTTGTGATCTTACAGAATCCAGTGACAAAATCCGACCAGCATAGGCCAACCCTTCACTCAAGCAGTTCTCGAACGAGAATGGCCTGTACCTCCTCCATATACGTCTGGATATCCTCTGCCTTCTCGAACCCGTCGTTGAAAGCATATACAAGTCTAAGCGTATCCCGGAAGGTGTAGTAAAAGAACATGCTCATGCCCATGACAACATCTACGCCGACTTTGATGTCTTTGACCTTGACGTCGCTGCCATATTCACGCTGCACGTAGCGCTCGACGATGCCAAGGCTGCTCACCAATGCGTCCTTCGGAACGGGGTTGGCGAGGAACTCGGGAGTCTGAACGGCTGCGCACAGAACCCGTGTGAATTGTCCCTTCACTTCTAGCATCTCGGGTTTGCCCTTGAAGGAAGTCCGGTAGTATTCGGTCAGGGACTTAGTAAGGTCCCAGAATGACATCGGGAGATCAGCTTTGTAGGGCAAAGGGGTGTAAAAGACAGATGCCGCATACTTGCTTGAGTTGTATGGCTCTGGAAGGTATGGGCGGAGGTTGAACTGAGTTGCTGTCACGTATTCCGAGAGCTTGGAGTTAGGATCCGCGTGTTTGGCGATGGCCTGGATATACGCGGCATGGACAGCGGCGCTTACTGAGATGTCCTTCTCTTTACAAACCGCGGCTAGAGCAGCCGTGACATCTTTTGAAAATACCAATTCGGAGTTCTGACATTTACCCGACGGAACTGCGCCGACCTGTGATACAGGTCCGATGCCGGGTATACTGCCTGCCCAGCTCATGAAAAGCGCAGTGGCTTTGTCGCTCAGTTCCTGACTCGGCTTCTCAGGATAGCCGAGGGCCCTCTCCATTGTTGGCGCAAGTCTGGTCGTCTCATCGCCAAACTTTATATCTTTTACGGGCGAGCTGAGTGCTTCCAAAAAGCTGTGCCAGAACAGCAGTACGCCTACCCCATCAATTGTGTGATGGTGGGCGCGGAATACCAGTTCCGAGGAGTTGGGTACATAGTATAGGGTGGCTTGTTTAATGGGCGTTACTGATGAGTAGAGCTCCTCAGAAGTGGCAGCTGAGGAGACGATGAATGTAGAATCCAACCACTGTTCTAGAGCCTTCTCATCTGGAACCTCATAGACTTTCTTCATATTGTCGACAATGGTGGCAATATAGGGCTGCTCGTAACGAATCTGCTTCCAGGCATGCTTGAGAGCTGCTGTAGAATTCGAGGCTGGGGTTTCAAATTTGAGTACAGAACAGAGAGTGTAGTGCTCGCGTCCGTCACACAGGCCGGAAGTGACGCCTGCCATGAAAACGAAGTATCCTTCAAGGCCATCTACTAGGCGCTCCCAGCGTACATCTGATACTTTTTCCCAAGACATAGTGAGTCTATCGGAATGAAGAATGTGTGTAGGTAATGAGTAGACGATCTATTCGAGGAACATAAGCCGAAAATGTGTTAGGGGGACGTGGGTAAGGAGAGCCGACCCGGTCCCCTTCTGGTTGTGAGTGATTGACGATAGGATTTATGGCGGTTGCCAACATGTATACCACAAAAGGGCCCATATAGTATCTCGGTCTGCATGCATGTACATAACGGTAGTGAGGGTAAACTTGTACACTAGGAGGTAGCGTAAAAAGCATCTCCGCATTTCTGTGCCCACCAACGCCGCTCGCAAGCTGGCTATAACACAAGGCCAAGATCAGGGTCATACGGATCATACAGTCTCATGAGCGTGTAACATGCGTACATAAAAGCAAAATGGGGCAGATTCCAGCGATCTGCGAAAACTATCTTTACATTATGATGAAGACGAATATAGGTACCGTATAGGGGATAATTGGATCTATCGATCTTTGCTTTGGACGTCAACGAGTTCAACGAGTGCAAGAGGCCACACTTCCGGAACCTTTCTAGCTGACCTCATAGTATTCATGTCGAATGTCGAACTAAATCTCCTGTTTGACCAACACTCTCTGATTTACCAACGATAAGTGACATCACGTGAGCTAATATAGGCGAGAATTTGCTTTCTAAGGCTTTGATTGGTTCTAGCCCCTGTCCGCCGAGTCGCTGATCACATCGGCGCTATCGAGTACTGCACGCAGCGTTTCATGCGAGCACCAACTGCATATAGTAAACACCAAGGAAGGCTGTCTCAATCCGAATCCTACATTGAGCATCAATGTATAGCACGGAGGTTGCCTAGAAATCGCCCTGTTACAGTGAACCTTTACGCCAGGGGTGATCCTGAGTCGGCCCGTGCATTAGAGCTTAGGGAAATAGGGGGATTTGGCTGTAGTAAGATTGTTATAATAAGTGGTAATGAGACGTTGGTCGGCTTGAGAAGACACGGCACAAAACGATCTTTTTGGGTGTCCTTTACTTCTTGCTTAAGAATACCTGGATTTATTCTCCTTCATCCTAGACTGCCGGGGTGACATTCCTGTCCCTCTCATTCACGGCGTAACACCATTAATATCATTTGCGAACAAGTGACTTGAGTCATGGACATCACTGGGAACGCAATCATCATCGGCGGAGGTATGTCTTACCCTTCAACGCTTGAGTAGAGCATAATAATGTTAATGGTTACATAAGGAAGCGGCATTGGCCGTGCTACTGCTGTGGCGTTCGCCCAGGCGGGTGCCCCGGGACTCATGATAGCGGACATCGACCTAAACGCCGCAAAAAGTACCGCAAGTGACATCATGGCTATATTGAGGCGGCCAGACTACCGCGTAGAGGCCGTGGCCATGGATGTCACAGACCAAGAGTCTGTTGAGTCGGCTTTCAAAAAAACGGTTGATTCTTTTGGGCGCATTGACTACTGTGTCACATCTGCTGGGGTGAGCCACCAAATGCCTTTGGCCTCCGTTATACCATTAGTCCTAAATAACAGATATCTTTAGATTCCGGTAAGAACTGCTCGACCAACTGCTGATGCATTGGTGTCCGAGTTCCTTCATACACAGGACGTCAATGTAACAGGAACATTCTATGTTCTTCGGACTGCATTAGCTACCATGAGAACTCAAGAGCCCAAACCAAACTTTCCAGACGCGCCTCATAGAGGCAACACACGGGGATCTGTAGTAGCGTTAGGGTCAGCCTTATCTATCAACGCAGCTCCCTATTTCACTCAATACACAACCTCTAAGCACGCAGTAATCGGATTAGTGAAGACTGCTGGTAAATACTTTCCCCGTCCAAGGCCACTCGTGACCTATAGTCGCTTACCCGTTGAGCAGCACTCGACAGCGTCAACGATAACATTCGTGTCAATTGCGTTTGCCCATGTTGGGTGGAGTCAAACATGACAAAGCAGCTTAAACAGGATATACCACAACTTGAGAATACTATGGCATCGAACGTCCCCATGGGGCGCCTAGGTTTCCCCGAGGAGATCGCCGATGCTATACTATTTCTCTGCAGCCCTAGGGCAAGTCTTGTCACTGGGGCTTCTCTCATTGCAGATGGGGGGATGTGTAGTTCTCTCGGCTAGGGCCGGTTTCATATAGCACAGATCGCTGTCAGTATTTCGTTAAATATCAGGTCGCATTTTCGAATATCAAGTTCTGCTATCTAGATATGAGCCTAAACCATTGCCAGACAGAACCTACTTATGCCTCTGATTACTCCAATTCTAACTAAATTTGTATGCGAATTGCAGCAGACCTCCGGCGCTATCTGCCCACTATGTCATCGTGCTTATGTATGCTATACCGACTTACTTACAGATATATATACATAGTATTTATAAGCATATCTAGATGCTGTGCGCTACAAAGAGAATCGGCCCCTCTAATAACTAATTAGAAAATTCTGATGTAGGCCCCAGCTTCATGGACTTACCTGATTTCTGACCTCCCACTCGAGCTTTACGGCAAGGTCTCGGCCATGCTGTGACACACTATTTTAATTATTGGCCTGGAACACACCTCCGAGAACATCCGCGTTATTTCAATATCTCCATACTTCAGCTTCGGAGACGTCTTCAAGAAGGTAATCCCATAGCTATAACACATTGTTCTCAATACTATTTTCATTCACGCCTGTCACACGTACGGGTACGTATTCTGTACCCGAGGGTTTGGGACACCCGATATTCTGTAAATAGTTCATGCAAAGCGGCAAACTACCGATACGAGGTTCGGGTGAAATCAGATCAGTTCGGAAGACATGATCTGATTTCCTCCGAAACCTGAGATAGTTTGCTTCTACGAAAATGCAGTACGAAAATGCAGTTGGATATTTTAAGAAGTCAGCGATTTGGTCGCCGTCTCTAGGTGAGGCTATTCGCACATAAAGACTGCGATTCGCCCGCTTCTGAAAGGGGGTCCAGAGATCTACATGGCCCCCTTGACTGCATTAAAAGATTATTACTCTTAATTGAATATTATTCCAAGCCCAGTATTCTGCCCTTGTGACAACGCCTGTGTGGGTTGATGCAACGTGTTGGAGATGGAAGATTGCTTCGAAACGGTGCCGCCTACGTGGTATCTCGGCAGTTCGTTGCTTTGCTTCTATCTGGCGGTGCTCCCACGTCCTTTGCGGGTGGCCTCTTAGGCCATGCACGAAAATGATGCTATAGCCAGCTAGTTAGGTAAGATATAGACGGAATGTTCAAGGGTCAACCTTGTCTTACTTGACTTTAGGCGATGGGGTCTGTGGAGAATCACTGCGGGAGCAGCCGCGTGAACCCGATCCGTTGGACGCTAACTAGGTGTTTCGCGTCGGGACACGGTGGATCCCTACTAGGGCACAATAGACTCCAGACTCCTCGAGACGACGTTGAATTATGGTTTTTTTTGCGGGGTTGATAATCTATATGCTGAACTTGTCGCTAGGATGCAGTCTGATCTGATTATTTTTAGAAACGGCTGCTGCTTGGAATTGCCTGTCTGCTTGGTGAATGAAGACATGCACATACGTAGGACGTTTGGTACTGTAATGCCACTTCCAGAACTCAATAGTTTTCATAATGGATAACATTGATTCTTACCAGAATCTAGCTCCTCATCAGTACCAGGCATGATCGTTGCCGCAATCATTTCATTCCTCTTGAGAAGGGTCTCTAGAGGAGCCGGGCAACAATCCAAGTGAGATATCAAGACAAACTCAAACGACGCCGGCAGTTGGGCGTGAAGAGAGCACTAGCGATTCCCAAATCTATACTAATCTAGTGCGAAATGGCCATGCGAGACCACCATTTCAATCTTTAGCGTGTCGAAACTATGGTATTACTCACATCAGCAATCCACAAAGTTATATTTACTACTCTGTTGAATGGAAATTGTCCTTGAATGATCGAGTGCCGATGACAGAATTCCAGAGAGTTTGCGATATGACGTGAGATGAATGAAGTACTTGATCTGAAGCAAGTGTATAATAGGTAGGATGCTACTTTATACATCGAGAAGGGAACAAAAAAGGGTGTTGCATTGCGATTTGTTCAGGATATTCAAGAGTGGGCTAAGTTATATACTGAGGAGCTAGCATTCTAGTAGAATTGTGACTTTTGGTTGAGTAGCGAAAGGATCGATCTTCACTTGTCTAGTGGCTCATCAACCAATATGCCAGAATGACGAAAGTGGCCATGTGCACTAGCTTCCCTAGCACCTACAATCCCTCTACACCACTCGAGAAAGGACGCGAAATCCTCCTAAGGCAGGTCCGCATAAATTTGCCAGTTTCACTTAGTAAAGGTCTTTAACTCAGCCAAAAACTCTCCGATCGAATTGAAGTCGGAGGAGAAAGGGGGGAGATAGACTAGTTTCACCCTGACCTGGTCACATAGCCGTCCTATTCTCTCTGAGCGGTGGAAGCGAACATTATCCATGATGGGAACAGACTTTGGCTCGGGTCACCGACCGCAGTAGCAAAGTAGTTGTTCGATAGAGTCCTCAAAGACAGAACTATCGGTTGATCCTTGGAATACGCGGGATAGCACGATCCCATCCTGCACAAGCGCCGGTAAAATCTAGTATCTCTGGCTACGGTGGAGTCGAGCAATTTGGACTGGTGCTATACCTAAAGGCGACCACCCTGTCCGTCTAAACCCAGCCCGTCTATCGCATCCCGATTCGTCGGCATAGACAAGTTGATACGAGCGGAAGCCTGTCAAGTTGTATAGGTAGAGTCTCGTAGGCCAGCATTCTGTTCTTGTGTAATATGACGTGCTGCCTTCTTCGATCACCCGATCGTAGCCAGAGCTCGGCTCACACTAGATGTTGTCTCTAGAAAATCGAATTCGTCACAAAGAAACACGACCATCTCATGTTGATATATGTCCGGCTTCTCGATCAGTCGGTCGCATAATGCGCAAAACATGCTGAGTGTGATTGACCGAGGTCGTCCAGGCTGGATTAGTGGTGCTCTTATGGTCTGGAAGCGGCGAAGGTTCGATCGGATTCTGCGAACAGCACGTTCACTACGGTTAGTAACCTGGGCCATCTGAGCATCTCTGAATGAACTCTCTAGTGTCATGCTACGAATCTGGCTATGTTGGGACTGCGTAAGCTTTGGTACTATATTCTTTGCATGGATCGTTGCGCTAGAGTGTCTTGGAAATGTAAAATAAAACAAGAAATTGAAAAGTAGACATCGTTGCGACATACTGTACATAGGGAGGGCCATTTCTGGGTTGGACATCTAGAAATGGCCTTCAAGGCGACGGGAATCGGCTCTTCGGAAAACAGGACGTGGCGTTAAGAGTCAAAACTGGAAGCAATCTTGTAGCAGTAACAGGGGCCATTCGGGCTCTATCATTTTGATTCTTTGGTGACAGCCTTAACCGAGGAGCAGCAATAATAGACTAGGCAATTGAAAAGGCGACCTTCCATAGTGCTGGACATGTTCGTAGCCTGTGTAAGACTTTCTAGTCGGGAAAATCGATGCAGTATACAGTATATTGTACAGTAGTACAGTCAAAATGGGTGCAAATGTTGGCTTCAAAAATAATTACTTTTACAGCAGCCCCGATAAATTACCATTTTGCTGCCTAGACTTTGCAAGGTCTTCGTGGTTCCCACTGCACGAGGCAGGTAGTTCCTCGGCACCTTAAGGCTAGTGCAATCACCCGAGACATGATCCAAATGGTCCACTAAGTTGATGTTCGATGCTAACTTTGTCCAATCACCGCACGATTCCTACCTCTACTTTGCTTGGAATGCTGATTTGCTTAGCGATCATAGCCCTATATATAGTATACACTATATATTAAGATGCCTGCCAATAGCTTCACACGGTTCATATTGACAACGCTCAACAGTTCACCATGGCCACAGTATAATAATACGTATCCAAGTACCTTGGACACAAGAGCTTTAAACCTTGGAAATAACCTCAGTTGAAAACGAACAAACCCACCAAATGATTATTACTGTACTATTATTCCCACAACAGCATCTCACTGATACTGTACCGTACCGTACCATACCATACCTACTGACATAATCATGCCTAACCGAGAGCATCTCTACCGTGATTAGATATCCGCGGAGTAGTGAAGTAGAGAGGCGGGGTTCAAGTCGACTCCAACATCAGGCTGGCGGCAAAGCTGTTCAGTCTCTTATTTTCTTCTTTTCCACCGAAAGACTTCTGCCTCTCAAAGTATTCAATCGTAAAAACTGTGCATCGAATTAGTGCGCTATCCCTCGTCCTGATGTCTTCACTAAAAAAACTGTTCAAGCGACCAAATCGCGATAACTCCACTGCAAGAGGTCCTCTGGCCAGCCAAGACACCGTGTCTACTGAACACCCCCAAGGACTAGAGATAGTCTACGAAGACCCTGAGGCTAGCCTTGAGTACGTAGTGCCTCCTTGTTACCTATGAGTGCCTGTCTAAACTGTGCAGCATTGTTGCCGTACACGGACTCAATGGACACCGAGAAAAGACGTGGACCGCCGCCAATAGTGTCCACTGGTTGCGCGACCTCCTCCCAAAAGACCTTCCCGGCGTTCGAGTTCTGTCCTGGGGCTACGATGCCAATACGCACTCCTCAGATCGCGCGAGCTGCCAATACCTTTACGACCATGCGCTAGAACTCGTGTCCGATTTAACCCGTAAACGCAAGTTGACACAAGTAATTCCCTCTTTCCGTACGGTTCTACTACGATCCCAAGCTAAAAGAACCCAGTCCTTTGAGCGGCCGATCATCTTCGTAGCACATAGTCTTGGCGGCCTTGTCGTGAAGAGCGTAAGTGGGAATAATCGTCTACAGTATATGGCGTATAGCATTATACTTGGCCCCTAACTTCAGTCCAGGCCCTGATTCACTCGGATGCCGCACGCCAAGACGCGCTATACGAACATCGATCGATCAAGACCTCGACATATGGTGTTATCTATATAGGTACTCCTCATCAAGGCGGTAATGGTGTACAGCTGGGGCGTGTCCTCGTGAACGTTGCCTCCATTTTCATAGCAGCCGACGACCGTATCCTAAAACACCTCGAAAGAGACTCTGAGTGGCTGCAGCAACAACTTAGCCAGTATAACCCTATTAGTAACCAGTTTGTCACTAAGTTTGCCTACGAGACATACCAGACCCCAACAATACTAGGTCACAAGATACTAGTGCGTGCATAAGGCTTACGTCTAGAATATTTTGCTAATAAAACTAGGTGGTCCCAAAAGCATCGGCCGTTGTCCCTGGCCAAGCTAACGCTGAACCGATCGCTATCCATTCAGATCATATCAACATGGTCAAGTTCTCCGAAAATACCGACAGAGGTTATATCAAAGTTTCCGAGACCCTCCAGATCATGGCCAAGGATGCAGGGGAGAAAATTCGATCGCGCTGGGACACAGAAGCTCGGATAGACAAAGGTGGGCAATAGCAATGCTGCCTTGTGTAAAGCTAGTGGCTGAATTTTTGATATATTAAGTAGCACGGGGAGACAACGTTAATAAATCTGCACCTTCTTTCGATACGTTGCAAACCAACCAACGCTATTACTATCTTCCTTTCCCAAAGAACAACCGTTTTACCGGACGAGATCTCATCCTCGACACGCTTAAAAAGAGGCTATTCGTCAGCAAGGAATGCCAGAGACTCGCCGTCGTCGGCCTGGGCGGCGTGGGTAAGACCCAGGTCGCCTTGCAGCTCGCGTACTGGGTTAAAGAGGCCAAGCCTGACTACTCCGTCTTCTGGGTGTCGGCGCTGAGCGATGGTAGCTTCGAGCAGGCCTATACCGAGATGGCGAGACAACTCGATATCCAGATTAGAGGTAACGAGGACCTTAATGAGTGCGTACGGCGCTACTTCGAATCCGAAAGGGCAGGGAAATGGCTCATGATCGTGGATAACGCCGACGATAACGAAATCGTATTCGGACCGTCCGACAAGCCCGGCGGCATAGATAAGTACTTACCCGAGAGCAACAACGGCCTAACTGTATTTACTACACGATCGAGAGAAGTAGCGGTCGATGTGGCAAAAAACAACCTAGTCGACCTGCATGAGATGAGTGTGGACGAGGCAACGGAGTTCTTAAAAAAAGCTCTGAGCAATAAACAGCTGCTCCAAGATATAACAACAACAAAAGAGCTGTTTCAAGAACTCACATACCTTCCGTTAGCTATCGCACAAGCTGCTGCCTACCTCAATAAGAATACACAGATGTCGATCGGGAAATACCTGGCACTTTTACGGGGCACGGAACGAGACCTGGTTAGCCTAATGAGCCGCGAGTTCCGCGATAATACGCGGTACCGAGAGTCGCAGAATGCAGTAGCGACGACGTGGCTAGTATCGTTCGATCAGATCCGCCGATCTGATAGCAATGCGGCAAAACTGCTCTCGTTTCTATCCTGCATCGAACCGAAAGCGATACCTCGATCGATCTTGCCTAAGCCGCTAGTAGAAGAAGAGATGGAACACGCAATCGGCATGCTCTGCGGATATGCTTTCTTAGTCCAACGAGAAGAGGACATGTTTGACATGCATCGTCTAGTACACATAGCTATACGAGTATGGGTACAAAAAGAGAACAGCATAAGAGAGACGAAAACTAGCGCCATTCAGCACCTTGCGTCTATTTTCCCGTTTAGCTACAAAGAAAACCGGTCGCTATGGAGACAATATCTGCCTCACGCGCAGCATGCCCTACAGGTTAGCCAAGATTATCAAGACAAAGAACGAGTCGAGCTATTCTACCGTGTAGGGCGTTGTTTATATACGGATCGACGGTTTAAAGAAGCTATTGTAGCCCTAGAAGAAGCATATCAGTGGAAAAAACAGCATCTTGAAGAGGAAGACTATTCTCGATTAGCGTCCGAGCACGAGCTCGCAAGCGCCTACCTTAACGACCGGCGGATTGAAGAGGCTATTGAGATTTTAGAGCATGTTAGCTG
>MU383947.1:0-44964 GCA_022495065.1 Xylaria telfairii
TTTAGCCAGACACAATAATACCACCAGTCTCGCCCACACTTGTTTTATCTGTTTGTTTTGATTCGTTTATTGTTTACATACGTACGTACACCTACTAACAATATTATTAAAATTAATATAAAAAAAAAAATAGCTAAAAAATAAATAATTTAAAAGCTAAAAAAATACTAAGTTTAAAAATAATAATTTTATATATTTAATTATAATAATATAAAAGGTTTAAAGGTTGTTAAAATAATAATAAGCGTAAATAAATATATATTTTTAATTAAAATAACGCAGGGCGTAAATATATATATATATTAAGTTTAATAACAAGTTAAAAATAACCGCGTTATATTAAAAAAAACATTAATTAATAGCTTTAAAACTATTAATAATAAATATAACAAAATATTAATAATAAATATAAAATATATAAAGTAGTTAATAATTAAAGGTTTTAATAGTTAATATAATTTTAAATAATAAAGTTAAAAATAAAGGTTAGTTAAGTATTAAGTAAGCTAGAATTAATAAGTATTAAAATTAACAGGGGGTATTAAGCAGCTACTGCTAAGTAGAGGTTTATAATAAAACTTTATAATATAAGTTTTTTATTAAATATATTTTATAAAAAAAAGAAAAAAAATCGCAAAATTACTTAAACATTTATTTAAGTAACTTGACAAGTATTTACAAGCAATAGAAATCTTTGTTTTACTATGGCAAGTAAATTAAAATCGTTGCTTTGTTTTGATTGGTGAAGTTATTTGCAAGTCAAGCAAAGGAATACTTGACTTGTGTGGACCGCTGCATTTAATTCACCAAGCTCCTGATGTTGAATGCAGCATCTGAAAAATCATAGCCTACCGACAAAACTCAGTGACTTTGTGGCTCTGTGACAGCAATGTAACATGAGATGTAGGTATGTAATAAGAAGCGGTTGGCCTACAAGTGCAGTCACAGATTGCTGGGCTGTAACTAGATCATTGTTACACGGACAGGCCAGGTACCCACGCCTGCTAACCTTCCGGCTGTACATACAGCCTCGAGGAGCCGCAACTATTGGTCTGCAATTATCACAGTAATTGTATAAATCGTAGAGCCGCGTATTACGGACTTGATCTGAGGCAGCCAAAGGCTGGGTAATAGCTAGAGGTCAAAGGCACGGACCCTAGGGCTGTCTATAAATATAAGGCGAAGGGCGAGGTTATATCGAAGGATAGATTTGGAAAGTTAAGGACCTAGATCCAAAGAGAATTATTAGCTGAATAAAACACTGTTCCAAGCGCTTATCACATAAGCCGTTGTCACAATTATACACATTGCAGCTTAGGACTAATAGGAAGTTATATCGCTATCACTGGCCTTAGAAAGTAAATTTTAGCCAAAAAAAGCCCAAGTTTAAGTCTCATGTAGTATTATATATATATAAGCCATGTTATAAAAGCTTATGTAAAGCTTAAAATAATATTTATTTAAAAGTAATAATTTTTTAATGTAATTAAAAAAACTATATAAATTTTTAGCTTTTTTTTTTAAAAGTAAATAAATTATAGTTTTAATATTTAAATAACTTTATTTAAAGTTAATAATTAAATTATTAACTTTTTTTTAAAATATTTAATTATATTTTTATAAAAGCAAATTATATTAAATTTTAAAATAAATTAAATTATATTTTTTAAATTAATTTAATTTTACCTTAGCTTTATATTATAGTTTGCTACTTTACATATAATTATTTACATAATATCAAGTCTCTTAAACCCTTGCGTACAGAATATGTACCTATACGTGTGACAGGCCATGCGCCCGCACTAAATATATCTACTCCTAGGGGGTTATACTGTAGAGTCACATAACTTGTGTCACACGTACGGGTACGTATTCTGTACCCGAGGGTTTGGGACACCCGGTATTCTGTAAATAGTTCATGCAAAGCGGCAAACTACCGATACGAGGTTCGGGTGAAATCAGATCAGTTCGGAAGACATGATCTGATTTCCTCCGAAACCTAAGACAGTTTGCTTCCACGAAAATGCAGTACGAAAATGCAGTACGAAAATATAATTGGATATTTTAAAAGTCGGCGATTTAGTCGCCGTCTCTAGGTGAGGTTATTCGTATATAAAGACTGCGATTCGCCCGCTTCTAAAAAGGGGTCCAGAGATCTACATAGCCCCCTTGACTGCATTAAAAGATTATTACTCTTAATTGAATATTATTCCAAGCCCAGTATTCTGCCCTTGTGACAACTTGCCTATTGCCAGTCTTGAGAACAGAGAACTTGATTTGTAGATTTTTCATGCAATACGTTGCTCCTTAAAATACGGGGCCGTACGGTCCATGCCAGAACTAGATGCGAAGTTTCCATAATTATTATTTCACTGCCCTACATCTCTTGTTCAGAGTTGCATCTCCCAAAAATTTTCATGACGCGTAATCTTTATCAATACAGTAATACCCGTTCAGAGATGTACTGTCTCGGCGCCACTATCCAATATCCGTAGCAGCTCAATCCTAAGGAAGCCAATATTCCTCTAATCGCCACAGAAGAAAATGTTAATCTACACCTTCAGTGTGACAAGGGCTTATGCAATAAGGGCTTGGAACAGTGTTTTATTCCACTAATAATTCTCCATACCTTCCAAATCCATCCTTCGATGCAACCTTAACCTACGCCTCATATTCATAGACAGCCCGGAGGCTAATGCCTTAGGCCTCTAGCTATTATCCCTCCTTTGGCTGTCTCAGATCTAGTCTGTATTAATACAAGGCTCCTATGACTCTTACAAGTCCTGTGATAATCGCCGACCAATGCTTGCGGTTCCTTGAGGCTGCGTGTCTTGCCGGGAGGCTATATGTCTGGACGGAAGGCTGGCAGGCGTTGGCACCTGGCTTGGTCCGCGTGACATTCAGTCGTCCAGTGACTAGTCCTGCCTAGATGTGTTGAGCTCGGTCCATAGAAGCAGAAACACATAAATAGGTCATCAATGGCATCATTCCCAGACGTTTGAGCGATGCTTGGAGCAAATTCCGTGAACAATTAAATTGCTACTACTGTTAACGGCAGTGTGGCAAGATAGGGTGGATTAAAATGAAACCCTGAAAGGACATTACCTACTACTGGAAAGTGATCCTTAATTAGTGAGACAGGTGGCACCGGAAGGGCGATCGTTGGCGTATGCTTCATGGTTGTAACCCTAAAATATATTCACCACGTCTAAGATCTACATCGAATATAATTACTAATTACACTAATATTAGGAAGAAATGGTCGACCGGGAGTAATCCATTGCTACCTAGCATTACGGGTGTAAATGCCACACTGCGCCCGATTTTAATATAATATGTTAGATGTCAGATACAAATAGTCACACAAGCAAGGATCAATAAGCTCCCGTCGCTAAATAAGAAAAGGGAAGGAATCTCCGTTACGATCACCTACCTCCCTAGCCCAACGAATAGGAATATCCGATTGGCTTGAAGTCTGGCCTCGCAGGTCACCACTCAGCCCTAAGGCAGTGCCCCGCTATGTTTTAATGGAACCTCCACATACTGATTGGGGGGTTAATTCTTGAGCGGGGCTTAAGGGCTCTGATTCGCAGCCGGCATGACAAGTTCAGCTCACTTCTCGTCGTGAAAATATTGACCGGCATAGCGGAATTGCCGAGTCGGGTTGCCAAGTGGTATAATATCCCTCCCCGGATTTATATTATGTTATCTAGATAGCCGACGCTTATGGTAACACGCTTCGGGTGTAACCAACTTTAGCTGGCCACACATTATCACGCTATCATCAACGGCACTCGGATCAGAACCCGGATCAGAACACAGACCTTACCCGATCAAACCGTATTACGGTGCCGCCGAAGTATTATCTGATTTATCTGCTAACATAGTATTCTCATTGGTTCAGTTCCTAGCTGGAGGTTATGGAGGTATGATTCGGCTCGATGCATTATTCATACGATAATTATCTGCGTTGATTAGACATGATATGTCGGGTAGAGAGTACTGGGCCCTTGGCACTAAATGTGTATCGACGCGATGCTAGTCTTGCGGTATACGAACGGTATTTAATTTATCGCAAGAGGGCACTGCCGTATCTTGGATCATGAACTTCTTGTTAGTTCTCCTCATCGTAATATGACATAAAATGGCGAAGTTCTGGGCTTCCAAAAGAGGCGAAATGTCTCGGACAACGTGATATCTCATTACCAGCCTTGTAACGTTTACTTCAAGTGTGGAGAAACGCTGGTAGCACACGACGGCTGGATGATGATCCTTACCATGCATGTGAGATTTGTCAATAAGGCGATGCCGGCATACAGACCCAAAACTAACGAAAGAGAACATGGCGTCCTGGTGGTAAGAACAAGACACACGAGGATCGTAGTGCTCTTATTCAAAGTATATAAGCTACAGCATGGTACTCTGGTTATTTACCTTTCTCCTTGCCCAGCCCAGTATACCCTTGTCTACTACGATCATAACCTTCCTTTAATTCTAAAAAACAAGATGATGACGGTAACTACGAACGTCCCACCAGCGAATGACCTCCGAGTCGATCATGAGCAGCTCAATGGAGACCTTGTTCAACTATTACAAGTTGTTGATGAGAACCTAGGACTCCATTCTCTGGGTAGTTACTCAGGGGCATACAAGACCATGTATAAGGCAACAATGAGAAGTGGAATCGAGTCGTTGCTCGGCACTATCTCCATTCCCAACAACCAAGCGTGGGAGGATGTCGTGGCATACGGGAGAGAAGTTATCCTTGCGCCAGAAGATACTCCAGAGAGAGCATCATCCCCATGGGCACGTTCTCGTTCGGATCTTCAAAAGGAGCTTTTGAAGCGATTTGGTCCTGAGACACTCAAAGCCGCGGAACTGGGGACAGCTTCTATTATCGAAAACTATTACAATGGCGATAGACTTTCCATTCCTCATGTCAACAAAAAGGCGAGCTATTTGCGACATCGTGATGACGCCAAGGTCGGAGCCGGATTCTATCCAAAGTCTAGCCCCCTCGCTGCTACCTGCTACCAATGTGCATCTCTTCCCTGCTCTCTAGCAATGTCATGGTTCCTTCCTGCGGAAAAAGCGGTACAGGCAGCATACATTTCTCATCTATCGGTCTGTGATGATGTCGGCAGCTTCACGGCAGAAGACTATGCCGTCCGAATGCGCATGGTTGCCATATCTGCTGGTGTGGCGTACCGATTTGGCGGAAAGGCACTCAACGTTTTCGTGGACGGAACTGGTAAACAGGCAGTTGGTACGGTAGTTGGGAAGTTGCGACCAATCGAAGCGGCGTTGGCATGGAGGGCGATTGGCGGGTGCAGCACAATCTATAGCAAGTACAACTTCAATGAGTGCGATCTCGAAGTCGGCTTGGTTGCCCCTATTGTTATGATGGCTTTGCATGACCTCCTCGACTGGAGGTGCGATACAGCTGCTGGCGAACACGAAAATGCTGTCTCGGCAGTCCATGGATTTGGAATCGCGTCGCCGTTCCACGCGCTCCTGGAAGCCATGTTGGAGGAAGCCCTCAAACATCCACTGTCGGGCGTATATGGTATTGGGGCTGTTACATATATGCATTTTACTGTTGGGCGGTACGGTGGCTGGGAATATCGTGGCGAGCATAAGCCGGCGTGTGAGAAATGCCTCGGGCTCCTCCGTGAAGCTACCAAAGCTGCTGGGCTCCAATGGGAACCGAAGCCACCCCCAAAGAGTTATGAAGAAGGAGACGAGGCACGAGAAAGGGGACGACTCTGGTCGGACCACTTTGTCGGCGGCCAGTGGCTGATACAGGAAACTGTCGGCTGGTTCCAGTATCTGATCTTGTCCGGTGAGATATGGCATTTCGACCTGTTGTCTGAGGGAACGGATCCAGTCGACGAGGATGCGGACTGGGTATAAAGGCGATACAGCGATCATACAAAAAGGTTAAGGATGAGATGCTGTACGTCGTGGAGCTGCTGGCATCCACGCTCAATGTCTTGGAGCTGGGATTGTAGGGACGTGAATTCGTGCATATGGATTCTGTGCGGGCCCTCGTCTTCCGGCAGCGAATAAGTCAACCGTCAGATGAACTTTATAATCTGACCTGCTGGTGTGAGGACCATTACTAGTATCAATATTGTTAGCGAACACCCCAAATGTCTGTGGACTATATAATAGCTAGAGTAGCTAATCATGATCGACGATGAGCTTTAAGTGTCTCATGTACTTGTTAGATTGAAAACCTCGAGCCGCCCTGGGTTGTCATTTTCTTGCACCACGTATATATGGATATGAGATGTTAAAAAATACCTACACAATGACGGCAAGGACAGCAGTGGACCCGTGTCCGTTCTCGAGTATCCACGATCTAGTCTCTTCAATGTAATATTCGCGCGTGCTTTCGTCGCGGCGGTACATAGAGTCTGGCTGGAAGCGGATCAACATCTTAACTGAATAACGAGGGGTGGAAACTGGGGGGTGGGGGTTGAGTTGAGGTTGGGCGGAATAGAAAGAGAAATTATATCGATCTCCGTTTACCGAATAAGAGAAATACCAGCCGAAAGCATTATGGGGAGGATAACTTCATGATATATATATACCATGGACCCTAGAAGAGATTTAAATATTTTAGGTGTATGGTAATGGAGTTGTTGGTGGTTATTAAATCAAATCAGATATCATGTCCAAGTTAGTGAATGCAGAAATGGGATCAGTGTCTAATGCCAATGGGCCATTTTCAATTGGTGCGTTTCAAGTTTTAATTTTTCTATTGTATGACAGTGTAATATGATCTCCTGGTGGTGAATATGCTACAATGAATTGATTGTTGAAAGCAGTGTGCTACAGGAAATGGGTATTAGTTAAGCCTCAAAACTAGATGAAACACGATATTCATTCAAAATCTTGGCGTCTATTTACATTGTAAATGATTATTTGAGAACCCGGTGCAGTCCATTTCATTCACTGCCCGAATTCCATTCACAGTTGTTTCAAAAAGGGTCCATTGCATGATGGCATAGCAAGCTGCCCAGGTAAGGTACCTAGGTACCTAGGTATTCAAAGAACCCTTATTCACTGATTCACTGGGGTGAGAGTGACCCACTTCCCGTTCTGCACTGCGCTTGCTCTATAAATTGATCAGTGTGCCCATGTTCTTCTTCCCTGCCAACATCAGTGACACCGAGACCTATCCTAACTTCTTGCTCAACTGTGCCCCAGAATTCCCGCCTACCGCGCCAACCTCTCACGTTTTCATCCGGCCACGTTGTACAGACTCGGCAATCTCATCCATCGCATCATGTCTGCACCACCAACTCCACCATCGGAGATGCCACGCTTTGGAAACTCTAGGTTCAAACCCATGGCAACTCCTTGCGAACATGTCGATTCTTATCGACCCGGTGGTTTTCATCCAGTTCATTTGGGTGACGTTCTCTGTGATCGCTATCGTGTCATTAGAAAACTAGGATATGGCTCATTCGCAACCGTTTGGCTTGCCGTGGATTCCATGTAAGTTACACTTCAGCTTAACCATATTATCTGGATGAGGCGGGCTAACAGAGCGACCTTTGTTAACAGATCATCTAACTGCGTGGCTCTGAAAGTGCACGCGGCTAATGTGGACGTATCAAATGAGCTGTCGATCAACCAGCATCTCGTCGATAATGCTTCGCGAAACCCCAACTCGAAGTTTGTCCTTCTGACGTCTGATACGTTTATAATCCACGGCCCCAATGGAAAACATCATTGTTTTGTTACCAACCCCATGGGTCCAAGCATTTCGACCGTGTTAAATGCACCACACAAGTACTATGATCCGCTCAATCCTCCTACTCACCGATTTTCAACGCCACGGAACAAAAACATTCTAAGGAACATCTTGGCGGGACTCGATTTTCTCCATAGCAACGACATCGTACATGGGGATCTACAATCGGGGAATTTACTATTTTCTCTCAAAGAACTAGCCAAACTCGACCCAGAGAAACTCCTACAAAATGAAGCGAACTCGCAGCTTGACCCCATCACGCGTATAGATGGGAAAGTGGACCGATGGTCCCCGAGATACTTGGCAGTTCCGGAACCACTCACGCACGACGTTCTGCCAAATGATCAACCAAGCCTAAATGGGCAAGAAACCATCAAGATAGCTGATTTTGGAGGTGGTATGTTCTAATTTAGCACTTCTTATAACTGTTAGCCCCTAACTAACTCAAATGCAAACTTGTAGCTTTCTGGGTTGGCAAACCCCCAAAATCGATTGTCACGCCAGTTGCTCTCAGGGCTCCTGAGGTTATATTTCATAATCATGGATCCCCTGCTAGCGACATCTGGAGCTTCGGGTGCCTTATGTACGCCCTGCTGACCGAGTGCCCTCTGTTTCAAGTGTCGGACTTCGGACAGCAACCCGATCTTATTGACGACGAGCACTTGATAGAAATTTCTGAGGTTATTGGCCCTCTACCGGACTACATGCGAGCGGATTGGCCGAGGTACAGTACTTATTTCGGCCCAAGTGGAGAACGCCTCACTGCTATGCCTCGAGATTTTGACGAATCCGAAATGGGACGAAGACTAAGATCGATCGCGATCCGTAAAAACCTAGCACCTCCCAAACCTGCCCCGCCTCTAAAGGAAGATTTTTTCTCATTGAAGCCAAACGACGTGGATGATGTGGAAGCTGAAGAAATTGTGGCTTTGCTGAAGGATATTCTTCAACTCGACCCACAGACACGGCCATCTGCTGGTGCTTTGCTCACGAACTCCTGGTTTTCTACATAGCTCTTGGGAAACAAGATTTCTACTTAGTCTAGAAGCCTAGCTTGGTGAAGCAGTAGAGGGTTAATATTTATTCCTCCTTTTCCAGAAACCGTGTCATCGTTGCTATGCGACCCTGCAAAGCAGCCTGGAGGGTACAGTAGGAGATGTGTTACGTCACGTGACGTAACACAACTAGGGTATAATAATAGCTAAAGATCACAGAGAGCCACACTGAGGAAGGCTTCCTTTCCTTGTACATATTACATCCAAGCTCTACTTCAATCACCCATATTAAATATAAATAGTACAACACAACGCCCTATGCTTTATCATGTGATCAATTCGACTCTCGCTGGCCCGTACGAGATGTGGGTGAGATTTGGAACTGTTGAAATCAGGGGGCTGGTAAAGCCGGTGGCTGGGTACTTCGCCCCACACACATCTGTCCATATAAATGGAGGTACTACTCCACAGCACTGTACTTAGAACTGTTCCTTAATGCTTAACGAATATATGATACACCACCACAGCTGTCTCATAACCTATAAATTCAACAAGAACTAGGGGTGCTAAACAATATAAAGGCTTCAGAGGAGCTTAGTAACTCTTAATTATTAATGGAGTGCTGGGAAACAGTGAGGAGACAGTCACAGCCTGGGCGTGACTTTCCACCAGCGTGTTTATTAGGGTATGTCCTCCAAAAGCACTGGCCCCGGCATGAATGATGAGATTACATCTGCCACAAGGGCAGTTGCACTGGACCTGGAAATAGCTTCATTCCTAATCATTGGCTATGGCGTCAAAGGCTCTTAAGGAGGGAAAGTTTCCTGGGGAGAGCGCCAGCATATATATATATGCATCGAATGGCTCACTACCCCGCTCAGGTGGTCACGTGAATCCGTGTGACAACATTGCTGAATCAACCCGATAAAGACTTGGTCAAATCTCTATTACATTGTTGCCTAACTCGCCCAGGATAAATAATGGGATCACTAGAAAATCTGGAAACGGTGGTATATGAATGATTGAGTAGCGATGGGAATAATGAGACTTGTCAGGTGACTAGTTGCGAACCCGTTTAAAAATAGTAGTCTATTGGAAAGCTTTACCAAACCGCCCTAACAATTTCAAAAAGGGAAGGTAAAGCTTGAGATGTTAATACCAGACCCCCCAAAACTCTAAAAAAGTAGGATGGCTTCCTATTGGTCCAGATAAAATACCTAGAAACTAAAATTGAAATGCCTCGCATTTCGATTTTCACCGTATTAAAATGGAAGCACCTAACCTTAGGAATGGTACGGATGTCCCTACCCAAAGATCTGGCCCACCGCATTTAGGCCCCTAACCCGTAGGATTCTGCCGGCGGAATTAAACCCCTGATCACAGAGTCTAACAGCTGGAACTCTTCAGGGTTCATCTGTCACCCAGTCCGGTAGCCAGCCGTAACTGACGAGGACAGTTGGCTATCAATGTAGACAGGGGTCAGGGGGTAGAAAGGCGGTGTGCTGGATCTTTGGGTAGGGACTTCCGTAAAGCTTTGCATTTTAGGGACAACTAGCTTGGCACTACAGAGTTTTATATATATATAGTTGAAGGTATGCCCCTAGATCTAGGGGGTTTAGGAATCAGTTTGTCTATCCATTGAAGCTCAATTTGACTACTTAGCTCGCTACAGACAGCTCTATTTCATAACCCAACCCTTCTGATAATTCCGAAGATGTCCCCGAGATAGCAGGTCCTCAAAAGCCCCGTTATGCGGATCTACTGAGACATTCTCACGTAATCCTTTAAGCGGTAGGAAAATGACCGTAATAATATAGACAGAGGCAGTAAAGGTTCCTCTCTTTTCTCCCTGTTTTTGTCCAGCCGCATCAACCGACCATTATTTTGCTTTTTTCCAGACAGGGGAGCATTAATCACATTATTTGCACAGATGATACCGACGATGCATGAAGCATTGATACCACCTTTGCTGAGCACTTTAATGCCCTGGTTAATGTGATAGAGCTTGTAAAGATACTATGACCCATGAAGATCTTAGCCCCTATTTAGTCAAGTGGAAAACCTACTGTACAGTGTATATGCCCGAACAGCCACCCTTTCCTTCGCCTATTTCCGTTCTCGTAGCGCGCCCGTCCCCATATACCCGCCTCAATGGACTAGAGGATATCAAGTGAATACCTGTAAACCAAAAGCCGAACCCCCGCACCAAGGCTCCCACTCGTATGACTGGGTTCATGATATGCAAGATCTAGTCACCATCACGCCGGTACATATTTATGACCAAGGCTTAATATTGGATGATTATATATTGGATGCTACGACTATATATATTAGTTAGGACAGTGGCGTAACCAGCTGTTGAGCCAACATTTTCCGTATATAATATCTTGAAACCTTACTTTTCATGTTCAACAACAGAACACAGGATGAGATTCTGCATACAGATATCCCCCTGCACTGCGGAAATAATCGCAACTCGCCTTTGCTACGTGATGGTTGAAGTTGGACCGCGAAAAGAGGAAAAGCTGTGGGAAGAGTAGGGCGAAATAAAGAGCGACAGAACTACGAGCCTCGTGATAGCTGTTACGGATTAAACTGCCAGCAGGGCATGGCAATTCAATAAGCGCTCCAGTGCCGAATCATACTATGCATACGCAGATCCAACAATACGTGGCTTTGGCTAGATCTGCAGCAACCTACTTAAGCGATCCCAACAGGTTGGTGTGGTCACAGTGTTTATTGGCACCATGTTACGATCTTAACCCAAGCATGCTGTTCAAATAAACGTAGACATCAGGTTCCTGATCGGGTCAACCACCTTGATAATGTTCTACTTTTTTAGTAAAACGGCGACATGTAGCCATTTCAGTCGTTGCCGTTGTGACGATCATCATAGCCTCGGCATCTTTTCCCCCGAAGCTATTTTACTGGACCGGGGAACAGAACTGCAAAAGTATTCCGTTATACTACGTGGTCCGCAAAGTCACCCCTGGCGCCCAACTTACAGCATGGTTGCCACCCTGTATGATATGCTATACGTACTGTGTTGTCAAGCAGATCACCAATCATATAACCTACAATGCTCTGACCCACCCCAGATGGCACTCTAGGCACAGAAGTCCCCTTCCTTCTGAAGTCCAGAACAACGAAACAGTGGAAATCGTTTTTATTTGCTGGGGTGGTGTCTCTCGTTCCTGTGTCGATCTACTGTAGGTGCTTCGTCTTTAGTAGGTATTGTGTCAGCTCGTAGTCTCTTCTATTACAAGATAATACAACGCAATACAAGCTCACCTATCCGAGGTGAACTAATCCCACGCGCCGAGTTGGACTCGCCACCGTCCAAAATGTCTCACTTCCGCCCTATACTACCGTTGCCTCAATCAACTAGCAACGTTAGTGACACCGGCGGAACATCAGGCAAGAAGCGCGACGCCGTAAGCCAGGTGAGATGATTTGCTAGTGGCTATATCGCCGTCCAGTCAAGGTCATCCCAAGCGTTGACTCTCCCTGTAATTATAGGCTTGTCATGCATGTCGGAAAGCAAAGGCAAGAGTATGTGGGTTCTCATTCTAGTACAAATCAGTCAGCTGAAAGCGCGAAAAGTGCGACGGGGGTCGTCCTACTTGTCGAACCTGCGTTTCGAAAAGACGACAATGCGTTTACGACAGCGAAGGCGGGCGATCTAACGTGGCTACATTACGATCCCGAATCGAGGTACTCGAGCAGCAGGTCCGTCAATCTCAGCCCGTTAGCCAAGTCGATGCAGGAGGAACTCTATTCCAAGTCCAGTGCGCATCTGAGTTAGTACCCTCTGCTACACCGGCAGAGCAACCGCTCAGCATAATCTCCCAACGGTTCCTACCAAGCACTTCAGTCACTCGACAGGCAGTTGAAGGATTCCTCAGTAGCAGCGGCAAGCTATTCCATGTCTTCACCCGCCCCCAAATTTCCGTCTTCATGGATTCCGTGTGGAAGAATGTGGAAATTGGAAGCCAGTAAGCTCCCCCGGCGTCATTATTTTCTCCTTTTCGGCAGGTTTCAGGCTCCATTGCTCCCGTATTCACCCGGAATATGAGTCCAAATCTTACCCTTTTCACTAATTACTAACTCCAGTGTGTAAACAGAAGCTGGAAGGCTGACGTGTGTTGTCTTACGGCTATCGCAGCGGTCGGCATTCGGTATACCGATACCACCGGGGACATGGACGCCTGCAATGCTTTCTATGATATCTCTAAGGTCCACCTTGATTCTGTCTTAGAAATGCGGCCCCTAGATGCCATTAAGATTTACACTTTGCTTTGTATGTATAACATTACGAATTGGAAGGCTGTCGCATCACTAGCCTATGCAGGTGAGGTTCTGCCATTATGCATTGGCGTATATGATGCCCCTAAAACTAAACGTTATTTAGATTTCGGGCTTGCCTTGGGCCGTCGGTTTGGTTTGTATGGCCAACATCGTCGACTTCCCTCCCTGACTGACTCCATGTGGGCTGATTATCGTAAAGCCTGGTGCACATTGGTGTTCGTTTCAACGTAAGTCCAATTCAATCAGTCAGCATTGCAGTCTTCCATTGACTGGTTTGTTAGTTGGCTCTCTGCAACTCTGGGATATAGATCTGGCAATCAATACTTACTTGAACATATATCTGTTAGTCTCTCCTAACCCCTCCTCGTTCTTATCGAAGTCCGCGCTGTTGAGGTGAAGATGGTGAGAGGGCGTAATCCGGAGTACTGATCATAAGCAGCCCTCAGATTTGAATATCGATGATGCTTCCGACATTTCCGAAGGTACCTTACATCTCCCAGAATAGTACGGAATTTGGCTGATTTATAGCAGTTATTCAAACGGAGATTGTCAGGATTGTGAGTGAGTATCAGTCGAAGTTCCCTCACTAGTAACGTCTGACCTTCCACCGTTATACCAGTCCTCAAAATCAAGATCCTATACATGAATATATTGCATAGAGACCTAGACTGGGCCATAGCGGCTGTGGCTCAGGACCTTGAGGAGTGGTACGATAACCTTCCGCAGATCATGCACCTTCAAGAAGTTGGCGGGCAGACCATGCCACCAGATGTCACGCGATCCATATATCTGGTTCATTTAATATACCTTGAGACCAATATGTTGCTTTTTCGCCGAATCGCTTTCCAGACAATCAGATCACCCAAAACTGATGCGCTAATACCCATCCCGTGGCAACCATCGCAAGAGCTGTATATGAGACAAGCAGACGAAGCGTCGTTAGCGGCCAGCGGCTCGGCCAAGATAATCAAAATCATGATGGCCGAAAACTTCGTGTTCAAACGGTGCTGGATTGTCATGTTGGTTATCCAACTAGCCTTGTTTAGCCACATGCCGGATGGGGTCAAGTAACTAACACACCGGGTAGTTTCCAAAGTTACACATCTTGCCTTGTTTTGTTACATGCTGTTCTGGGGAAGATAGCGATGAAAGCTCAACCTTCAGACTACGAAAAGGATCTCGAGAATATCAGATCTTGTATACAGGCACTATCGTTCTGTGGCTCGCTTGACCATGTGGCAGCTCGCTTTCACGAGACCTCGTTGTCCATATACAATTCACTGATGAATGACTATGCTGAGAAAGCCGCCAACGACATTCACCCTGATGCGGATACTGGGAGTCGGCAGCCGTTTATTGCGAAACAGAGCGCCGCTGGTACGCATTATTGAAGTTCTCATGTTTCGGCTTTCCAGGAAGCCTCCAACCCCGAACAATTAACAGAACCCATACTACAAACAGCAGTTCCTAACACCTCAATGTGAACCATGACAGTCAATACCCGACTTGGAAGTGGTCCTGAGGAAACCGCCCATGTGGATTCCTCGCATTATGTCGACCAGTCGTTGGAAGAACTATCCACTGATTTATTGGCCATGCTATGTCGACCCCTCGGTGACCCAATCAACAGGAAAAAGTCAAACAAATCTCTCGGCTTAAGCTACGGGACTGGCCCTAGTCGAAAAGAACGTCAGTATTCAATCGAAAATTTGGATTGGGACTTTGAAGATAGTGCGCCTTTTCGGGTGGGACACGGTGAAGTAAGGAATCAGTGATGAGAGGATCACAGAGTTAGATATAAATTTGGTGAACTCCAGGATTGAGGTCTCCAGCCGCGCCTATGTGAGACAGTCTCATGAGCGCTTCGAGTTTAAACGTTTGGACTTTGGCAGACCACCTACAGACTGAACCAAAAGTTAACATGCACGAACCCAGCACAATCAGAAAAGTGCTGACCAAAAGAATTGCAAACAGAATGAAAGTGCGTGCAGGGGGTTATGGAAAGGGGACAATGAAAAGCGCCGAGCGCTAATACTAATAATTATAGCATACGCGGGTTTTGTACCCCAGATAGCGGCTCGTTTCGTAGCCTCGTTTAAATCAGTAATGAAATCCAATTTCGCCCTTTTTTCTTGCGAATCGTGGGAATGGTCAGTTGAGTAGGTACTATTAACTATTCTCAAAGGTAAACTAATCTTGAAGTACCAATATTGGTTTGCTATACGTTATATTCAATGCTAGTAGATTGAATCCGAGCCGATTATACGAAGGGGAGCGATCCCTAAACTGACGCGGTAACTAGAGTATTCTTCGCATCTTCCCTTTATCTCCAAACTCTATTGTCCTTTCCCTCTTTTACCCTTTTATGCCTATGTATTATCTAACACCATAATTTTATTGACCCATTCAAACCCCACACTGCCAATACTTCACATGGCGCCATTGACTTTTCAGGCCCAAAAACCAGTGATTCAAGGGCAATTATATTCTTTAATGTCTCCACTTTGAGGCTAGATTCAAATCAACTTTTGAAATCAACTTAGTACGCCCTCCGATACGAAGAAAAAGCAACCGGCGGTTCCAGTAATAAGTAGCAATGTATTTCGAAGCCTGCTTCATGGTTAGTATAGCCTTTCCTTAGTCTTGGAGTTACTTCAAGTGTCGCGTTACATTCTTAATTAAACGTTGGCAGAGGTATTTTCCTTTAAGGGCAAACAATCTACTATTTGTTGATGCTACTACTCTAGCCCAAAGGCAGATGAGTTTTTTATTGCCAAAAGTGGAGTAATTTGACCCCCTTTTCCTATATTCTCCTTGTTAGGAAGCATTCCTTTGTTTTCACTCCTTTAGGACCTACTGTACAAAGAGGTGTGTCTCTGATTACTTTCTTGTTTGTTTCAGATGTGAGCTATTTTCGATTGCTATCTCCAACCAGATAAATTTATATATAATTTAGTAACCATTTTATCAATTGCATCAAAATTATCGCACTCCAATTCATAATAAACACATAGTTTTTACAATACTAGAATCGCATCTCAGTCAACTACCAGCATTCACTCACACCCTAAACTTAACCAATACAAACATGGATACAAACAGCGAGATCGAGGCACAGGTCCTCAATTCCGCCGAAGACAGTGTTCATGCCGATGATGGTATCGTCGCCGAAGACGGAGTCCAACAATACGAATACAACTACATCACCGAACAGTTAGGCCTAGAGGAGTTTAGCAAATACAACAAGGGTGGGTTCCATCCGATTCACATCGAAGACGTTTTGAACGACAGATATGAGGTGGTTCATAAACTGGGCAGCGGAGGCTTTGGGATCGTCTGGCTGTGCCGGGACCGCCTCCTCGAAAAATGGAGGGCTGTCAAAGTGATGACCGCAGATCAGTCATCAGACTCAGCGGAAGCAAAGACGTTCGACTTCCTCAAACAGAAGTCATCTTTGGAAGAGCTCGATAGGAACCACATAGCGGCCCCATTGGATTCATTTTGGATTAATGGTCCTAACGGTCGGCATCTTTGCTTTGTTTTGCCCGTCTATGGGTGTACAGTATCGAGATGGCGACATATGTTGGATAACGTAGACCCGGAGACGGCAAAGATCTCAAAGAAAATATGTCGGCAGATTCTCCAGGGGTTGATATTTCTTCACGGACATGGCTTGTGCCATGGAGATCTCCGACCTTCGAATATTTTGATGAAACTTGACGAGGACGCCCTTAATCAACTTGACCAGGCGCAGATGCTTGAGCTCGTGGAGGAGCCTGAGGCTTATGAAGTTCGAACGCGCTCTGGCGCCGACGCACGCCCAATTGGACCAGAATATTGTGTGCTGCCCCTCGCATCAAAGTGGTGTGAGAAGCTACTGGTAGAAGAGATAGTAATTACGGATTTTGGTGAATCTTTTCTTACCACTAGGGAAAGCACTGGGATACCGACTTCCTACGCGGCACCAGAGGTACTCTTCCGTCAACCTGTCGGAATTGAAGTAGACATATGGTCCTTGGCTTGTACGTTCTACGAGATTCGCACAGGTCGCAGTTTGTTTGGCGGGAGTTTCTATGGCTCCTCATTTGAGAGAGTTGTCTACGAGTTTGAAGTTCTACTGGACCCATTGCCGAATCCCTATAGAAAGGTGTGGGATGATGAAGGCTATAAGGGCCCAAGACACATCGTGACGGCAGTAGAAGAAGAGGGAAGTGTCGTTGAAATGGCCGCTACGTGTTCTTTAGCCTCGCTTGATTGCGAGAGGGGAGATATCACGGAAGACACTAAATACGACGACGTCCTTGAAGCCATTATAGGCAAGGAGAGGCTCCAGTATCCCCCAAGTATCGGCGAGAACGCTGGCGGCCCCCCTATCGAATATCGATACGAGGAAGATGAAGTGCGAGATCTAGCAGATCTACTTCGACAAATGCTCCAATACCACCCGGAGAATAGAACATCGGCTAAATTCTTATTGGGACACCAGTGGCTACAAGAAGAAGTAGTCCCGCCAGCTTCTCCTGCAGGACTATGGTATTTTTTCGACGTGCTGCAGCGCTGCATATGAGAGTAGGATTCAGTTTTGTGCTTTATTGGGAATATATTAAATAAATCGTAATAAATTTGGCGTTTTATTCGTACACATCCTTTCCTAGAATGCGTAGGGGCTTTTTTGATTAGTATCTGGTGCCTAGTTTTGAAAACACAAGCGAAGTATGCAGTCTTCATTTATGGCTAATACCTGACTATGCAAGCAAATATGGAAAGCCAGTAACAGAAGTGAGCTACGTAAGCCAACAAATAGCGGTATACCTTGATTTTTGTAAGCTTTCTTTCATGTATTTAATTTTGCTGTTGCTAATAGGCACATTTACTATATAGGGAAGTGAATTATATTGGCCTTAGATGTGGATTGGCTACCCTACCTCAGAGGCCGAAAGCGTACGAAGAACTATATACCTCTTATCTGAGCAAGTCCACCGGACCACAATGTAAACTTTCTTATTAAAATCAATGGATTATGTAAGTAATGTTCTTGGATTAAGGTATGGGCTGTATTACCTTTACTATACGTTTTTAATAATGATCTAACATATACATCCAGTTGAAATACCACAGCACTTTTTATAGGGGTACAGCTCCAGTTCTAGGATGATTCTTCCTCCCAAGGCCAGCAATAGGATATTGTCGTTACTTAATTCAGGAAAATATTTATATCAGTAAAATCATACATATCACAATTAAAGTAGTTTGCTTATATTGCTAAAGGCTAATGCGTGAGTCCGGAGCTTTCCTCCTCGATGACTGTGCCCATGTAACAATGACCAGGTGATTGATTGGGTTTCTTTGAGGAAAGATTATATTTCTTTAATATGGTGATACTAATGCCTTTGTAATGAACATAAAACCACGATTCTTGAAGATTACTCGCTCGTATTTCATAAAAGAGATATCACGTAGCTTTCAAAGATCGGGTTTTGTAAGCATTGTTCAACAATAACGTCGGTTAAAGGAGCTATGCCTTTGTTCATAATTATCTTGATCTCGCCGGATAACTATATAGACGATCATAACGTGAGTTCTAAGCTACGAGTCGATAGCATATTTCCTCATTAAACTACTAAGTAATTATAAATTTACGAAATAGAATGCCTCGATTCGTTAAACCGTCATCCGCCAGGGAGAATATTGTCTGGGATAAGGATATATTCCTGGGTCCTGGTGGTCCCCACGATCCAGACATGCTCGCCAGACTGAATGAAATATATAGGGAAGTCACCGGGAAAGGAACTGTTGACAGTCCAAAGGTCAGTATCTTGACGTGTCTAGGGTAGCAAGTAAAGATTGGTTAACATCAACTAGGTAATTTGGCTATCTGAGCCTCCTCTATACAATCTGGAAAACGTCGAAAAGCTTCTCATGGCGGAGACCAGGAGGTGTGGACAGGCTTTCGTGTGGGTCATGTAGGTAACCAGTGTATTGAGCAAAAGAAGTCATTCAGTTAATCATTTTTTTTCTAGGATGGGGACCCATAGCCAGACAACAGTTTCTGTGACGAGGGGTATGTTCGGGAAAGCACGCCAAATGGCGGATGATGACGATCACCTGACAGTTCGAATGGGCCCTGACAGAAACACATGCAAGTTACATGGACATCTTTACGTTCTAACGAAACAGAGGCAGGTATTAGTTGGAGGGGCACCAAAGGACGTGAAAGAAGTCCAGAGACTAATGACAGAAGATGAAAGAAACTATATCGGCGGAAAGCCACGCCAATTATGGATTTGGGGACCATATAGTAGAGAGGGTCCGTCTTGGCCACGGAGCAAGACGAAACTACCAGAGCCGCCTTTCGTTAGGAAGCCTGGACGATAACCAGGGGCGAAGGCAGCGAGAAGATAATTACGGGTGCCACCGTAATAGAAACTGCAGCTCTAAACCACAACACTATCAAAAGATAGGACGTTGTCAAGTTGGAGACTTAGCTATCTATACTCACTTATTTAACCACGAAACAAGTACTCATTTTTTAAATAGAAACCTGTCTGTAATCAATAGTCGCTAAATTCAATAGTTGATATAATAACATATAGCGAGTGCGATTGAGATTGTTAATGCACCCAGATAGTGAACCAGGCCGGGTGACCGTAAAGGGGTTCGAGGGTCTGTAGAACAGAGGTAAACTTAAATTACTCAACCATTCCTCATATTTATCACTTAATCAACTAGGAAACCTCTTGATCAAAGAAAACGTAGTGCTGTGTTACCCCCCCTAAAGAACACCGAAAAGAAAAAATGTGGTGGTGAAGCTACTCTATAGATCCCTCCGCTCGCATCCCCCTTTATTTTTTTGCTTTCTATTTAGACCCTAGTACAAGACTAAAAGGGTTACATTGTTATATCCAGTAGCACTGTCACTCGCGCTACTTTAATACCCACTCGGTTTGCTATTCCATCGATTTTGGAATTATATATATAACTAAGTAGGCTCGTACCTAATCCTTTCTTATTTAACAGCTCTATATTATAACTTGAAACGCATTTTATATTCCATCTACAGCCTTAAATTTTACGCATTCGTTGAGCTTAGTTGTAGTGATTAGCCCACTTTCATAGAAATGTAATACCGACTAATATTATATGATATTTACTAGCACGTAATCGAATTCAGGTTCAATCTTTTCGGGCACACCATATCTTGTAATCACTAAGACACTTTAGACGAGTCGAAGCTCAGCTCAGTGCTGTCAGTACACCCGTAGCCGCGGCCTGGGGAATGCCGAATCCTGAAAGTGAACACAATACTGCCAAAACCAAGTTTTGATTACAGTATTAAGTCTCTAGAAAGGAAACATTTGGTTTAGGATTAATCGGCTGGAGTAATAATAAATTGTCACATTCTAGTTACCGGTGTAATTATTTTGTATTGGGTTGAACGTTTGTGGAAAGGGTAGGTCGGAGATACCAAGACAACCTTGAAGTGAACTGTTGAAGAACTGTTGAAGTGACGTACGTGCCATGAAAAAGACACAGGCTTAGATAAGTATTCTTCTAACTGGTGCATGTGAACAAGCGCTCTTTACGTCAGACCTTACAGTAGGTAGCGAGTACCAGATTGCCCCACTAAACTACGCTTATCAGGCCCCTAAACCAGCATCTGGCCAGTCGATAAGGGATCCGCCCCTCCAGTTGCCCCGCTAAATCCTTGGTGACTTGAAGCTACGTAGGAGGCGATCAACTGCCATCACACTACCGGAGACGCTACTTTGAAGTTGCCTGGCCAAACAACGACATATTGCAGGACAATACCACCCCGAAATCCAAGAGCTTCCAGTTAAGTCTTGGGTGCTTATTAACACCTAGCCAGGTTTTTTTAAGGGTTCAAACATACAAGTAGGTGTAGTTATCTCCTCGTTGCCTAAAGCCTGATTCATCAACCCTTTTCTCATTCCCGCTCTCCTTACATGTAGTCACCTCGAGACTGCTTCGTAGCTTATAAGTAGTGGGATATGGCGAGGCGAAGTAGCTCCGCAACAATAAGCATAGTCGCATATAGCTGAACATCTAATATTACTAGTTCTACTAATTCCATTCCCAAATCCCCATTATGTCTGGGCTTCCAAGTTTCATCCCTTTCTCTCCCAGCCCAACCGTTTCGACCAGAGGATTGACGGGTCCGCAGATGGCAGACCCCAAAGAGAGGTTCTTCCGCCATTTTCAAGCTGAAATAACCCGTAAGTACACTAAACGCGTATTCAATGTAGATAAGACGACACTGTGACTAATTCACAAAACAACTAGTTATACAAGATGAAATCGACAGTCTGGCCACAATGTCGGCCGTCGGTGGCGAGCGCCAAACTGGCATCGACACGGTGTTAGCAGGCATATCCCGGCTGTCCAACGAGGTCATGGACGCGACCGATTTCATCCCCAGTTATGACCAGAGGACCTATTCGCAGGTGGGTACAGCACATTACTCGCGAACTCCCTAACGTCGGCTCGTTCCTTGCTCGCTCACAGCAATTAGGCTATCAAAGCCCTGACGGAGAAGCTTAATGCGACGACGGGAAAACTTGGGCCAAAATCGCGCTTCCAGTTCAAGTCGCGGAACACGGCGACAACAGCGGCTCCATCACAAACCGCCCCTGATCTCAGAATACGTAGACCGTGGGGTAGTGACGGAAGCCAGGATGCCGAGAGGCCAAGTCAGCTGGTCCCTGAGGCCGAGACCCGCGACACCGTCGGGACTCTCCCGTCACTCCCGGCCTCGAAAAATTACAACGAGGAGCTCTCGCGACCGGAGAACGCGCACGGCGTTCGGAAGCCCAGTTTCTCGACGGCCAAGAACATTGCCATCTCCGACCATACGGGTCTGCACATCATGCTCCCCTCGACAGCCTCGAGGGCCACGTCTTCAGGCAGCCTGACGAACCTAGAGCGCTGCATCGTGGACATGACGATTCCGACGAGCACGGGTGCCCCGTTCGCCGGCCTCGCGCTGAAGAATATCAAGCACAGCCTCATCATCGCAGGACACGTCGCCGGCCCGGCGCACATCACGGGCATTGAGGACGGTATCCTCGTCGTGGCGGCGCGTCAGGTTCGGATGCACGACTGCAAGAACGTGCACGTGTATCTGCATTGCACAAGCCACCCCATCATCGAAGACTGTTCCGAGGTGGCATTCGCGCCCCTTCCTACATTTTACGTAAGACATTCATTCATAGCCGACCCCTTCGCGTTAGGGGGTTCATACTGACATGCACAACAGGCCAACGAATCCACCGCGCCCGAGACGAATCAGTGGAACCGAGTAGACGACTTCAAATGGCTGAAAGACACCCCCTCGCCCAACTGGGGCGTGCTGGCGGAGGACGGTCGGATCCCGGACAACGTGTGGAAGAACACGGTGTGTGGAAAGGCGAGCATGAGCACCGATGATATTCTCCGTGAGCTGAAGATCATGACGAAGGCAGGTCGGGCTTTTGCGGGGGAAACCACGCCGGAAACCGAACGATAGAGGTCATAACGAGTTTGTATAAAAGAAGACCAAGAATGCCTGTACTTGTTACTTGCTGGGAGCGTTAGGAGTACACGGGGAACTTGAAAAGAATCAACTGTGACGCATAGAGAGTACATCGTGGTTTATAGCACAACTGTATTCTTACAATGGTAGTGTTAGCCGGCTCTGCTATGCCAGAAAATACAGCATCTCGTATTGTGGTATCGTCGTGAACGCCAAAACACCATGACATGCTAATGTCGGACTCATAATCAACCCGACCGGCCGGTCCCATAAATCAATATGTATCGCCCGCCTACATGGCGCAGCTCCCCCCAGAGAAGCTACCCTCTGCCTCACCTCGAATATCCGAAACCACCCCTTACTCCTCCATCTTATCCCCCTCGCCCTCCGCAAGGCTGACACCGACCTCGCGCAGCTTAGCAAGTGTTTCGCGCTGGCGCGCGATGCGGGCCTCGAGGGCGGCGATCTCGACGTCCTGCTCGGCGAGCCCGCGGTCGAGGTCCGGCAGTGTTGTCTTGACGAGCGTCCGCGCACGCTGGAAACGGTGCTTCAGGGCGTCGGTGGCGACGGGGATCTCCTTCAGGGTCAGCTCGCCCGTCTTCTTGGCCGTCGACGACGATAGCGCCAGCGCCGTCGGGGTCGGGGTCGCGTGGTTCTGCGACTGCGACGGCGTCGCGCCCGTGCTGATGCTGGACCCCGGCGGGAGCGTGCGCAGACGCGTGAGGAGGTTCGCGAGCTCGGACAGGACGTCGAGGGCGTCGGGGTTGAGGGTTTCGGGGAGGGGGAGGGAGAGGGGGGTTGTGCTGGACTGTGATGGCGACATTTTGAGTTTGTAGCGATGCGTTGTTCTTGTCCTGCTAGATAAGGGGCGGTTGAAATGGGTGGCGGCGATCAAATCAGGTGGCTGTATCCTCTTCTTGTGTATGGTGATGGATGATGTAAATGGATTGTTGAGGTTCCGAGGCAACTCCAAGTTGCTTGTTGTTGATGAGCATGCAATGAGAATGCAAATAGTAAGCCTCTTCCCAAGTAGGTACTGTAGAGAACCTTGAACTTGGAAGAGTCTTAGTGCCGACAACAGTGCAAACTTAATTGCTGAGCAGAGAGAAAATACCTTGAATGAACAATATCTGGTATCTAGGTAACCGCAGGTGCAGCCCTGACCGTCTAGACTACATATGTACCTAGGTAGGTACCAGCTTCCTATTCTCCTTTGAGATTGGGGGCTCTTTCCTTCAAGTTAAGAGCTGTACAATTCGACGCGCTCAAACCAGCTTGGAAGTCGCGACTGACAAACCCCTGTGGGCAGTCGAGCCCCGCTGCATTGACGTCAACCAGTCAAACCCTGGTCGTGCAGCTTGGGTGTGGAGGGGTAGATACGATAGCAAACATGTAGAGCAGTACCTTGATGGAATGTATTGTCGCAGTCTCGGCTGCCGAACGTGAACCCAACCGGTCTATTATTGGCGGGTTCTGGAGGAAAGATCATCTCACAGCTCTGTTGAATGATCTATTGAAACTTTAGAAGAACTGAACGGTCATAAAACATATAAATAGGAACGAGAAAGAAAGGACAGTACGACCAACCGATGTCTCGGGGTACTGCGGCGTGTATCGAAAATTCGCGAGATCCCCCACCATGCCATCCCATCCCACCCATATCAGCCCTCGATACCTCAACCATGTCGGACTGTCTTTTTGCTCAACTTACCTGTTCTTAAAATCACGCACTACCTAAAAAATTAGACTCGACAAACTCTATCTTCCTCTTTGGCCAATTGCCCCCGCCTGTCATTAAGTACAATTAGAGTCTAGTCTGGGATGCCTGCGCCGTCGCAGAAAGCGTGCCTCATTGTCATTGACGGTTGGGGAATCCCCACCGCCGACAGCCATGGCGACGCCATCACCAACGCTGAAACCCCCGTCATGGACGAGCTGTCCAGGAGCGCCACGGGTTTTGTTCCGCTAGAGGCATCGTCACTTGCCGTCGGTCTGCCCGAGGGACTGATGGGTAACTCGGAAGTCGGCCATCTGAACATCGGTGCCGGTCGTGTCGTTTGGCAGGATGTCGTCCGCATCGACCAGACCATCAAGAAAGGCGAGTTTGGCAAGAACGAGGTCATTAGTAAGGTTCTCCAGAGTGCCAAAAATGGAAACGGCCGTTTACATCTCTGCGGACTTGTCTCGCACGGCGGTGTCGTGAGTTTACTCTCCTCCTCCTGCCTTCTCCCTACTACCGAGAATATCACTCACTCTCCGAGAATATCACTCACTCTCCGAGAATATCACTCACTCACCGAGACTAGCATGCGAAACAAACCCACCTATATGCCCTCCTCGAGGCCGCCAAGGCCGCCGGCGTCCCCAAGGTCTTCATCCACTTCTTTGGCGACGGCCGTGATACCGACCCCAAGTCCGGTGCAGGCTACATGGAGGAGTTACTCCAGAGGATTCAGGATATTGGCGTTGGGCAGATCGCAACTGTTGTCGGCCGATACTATGCCATGGACCGAGATAAGCGATGGGAGCGAGTCGAGATTGCCTTGAAGGGCATGGTGCTCGGTGAGGGCGAGGAGAGCTCAGATCCCGTCAAGACCGTCAAGGAGCGCTATGAAAAGGGAGAGAACGACGAGTTCCTCAAGCCCATCATCGTAGGCGGTGATGAGGCTCGCATAAAGGACGGCGACGAGGTCTTCTTCTTCAATTACCGATCCGACCGCGCCAGACAGATCACCCAATTACTAGGAGACGTCGACCGCTCTCCCCGGCCCGACTTCCCCTACCCCAAGATCCATCTGGTCACAATGACACAGTACAAGGTTGACTACCCCTTCAAGATCGCATTCGAGCCCCAACGCATGGGCAACGTGCTTGCCGAGTGGCTTGGAAAGCAAGAAGTCAAGCAGGTCCACATTGCCGAAACGGAGAAGTACGCCCACGTCACTTTCTTCTTCAATGGAGGTGTCGAGAAGGTGTTCGCCCTGGAGGAACGAGACGAGTCTCAAGATCTCGTGCCATCCAACAGGAGTGTCCCGACTTATGACAAGGCACCTGAGATGTCTGCCGCCGGTGTCGCGAAGCAGGTTGCCAAGCGACTTGCAGAGCAGGAATTTCCCTTTGTCATGAACAACTTTGCCCCTCCCGACATGGTGGGTCACACGGGGGTGTACGAGGCGGCCATCGTCGGCTGCGAGGCTACCGACAAGGCCATTGGCGTGATCCGCGAAGCTTGCAAGAAAGAGGGCTACATCCTGTTCATCACAGCAGACCACGGCAATGCCGAGGAGATGAAGTTTGCCGACGGCAAGCCCAAGACCTCGCACACGACTAACAAAGTCCCATTCATCATGGACAACGCCCCCGATGGGTGGTCGCTGAAGAAGACGGACGAGGGAGTTCTCGGTGATGTGGCGCCCACAATCCTCACTGCCATGGGTCTGCCGGTCCCAGAGGACATGACCGGCCAATCACTCTTAGTTAAGGCATAGATACCGGAGTACCTAGCATAGTAAACAGCTGTCGGTTAAGAGGTTGGGATAAATAGACTATTACGCGAAAGAGATACCACATCAAGAATAAAAGACACATGAGCAAAGACACACGTGGCTTTCCGTTCACTGCAAGATACGGAGAAAACACCTTGTTGGTCGTCCCAGTCCCATGCCGTCTTCCCTCCACCAGCCAACACCTCAGCAACGCGGTGATGCCCCACCAAATGCATCTATCCGGTTTATGGAAGGCGAGTGGCTGCACCGGATATAGTCATGCGCTAGACTTGCCACAGCTTAGCGCGCACAAGGCAAATCGAAAACCCCACCACGCTACCAAGCCTACACCACGACCGCACAGCGAATTTTGACTCGCTCCGACCATCGTCCAGCAACCCTCGCGATCACACACGTCAAGATGGATTCCGAAGACCCCCAAGAGCGCCCCGATGTGATAAACAGCATCATCAACGGCCTCGAGAGGTACAACCCCGAGGCCGTGGGCAATCTCGAGGAGTACGTCCGCCACCAGTGCGAGAACCAATATACCGACTCCAACGCGAACCGGACGCTACTGAAGCTGTGAGTCCTTTCCCTTTCTCATGCCGTTTCTGCTTTGTCCTCCCTTCGCAGGCTGTTCGGTGGATTCCCTAGAGGCATGTTCACCACCCGCTGTTGGAATGACGATCCTATGTAAACGTTTCCTATTACCTGACCGGTTCTGGGCCTAAACAACCCGGCCGCCTTGAAGTCTTCATTATCAGTGATATCTGACCCAACTGACGACGCCTTCGTCCTAATTCCCGCGCACGCTCGCTTCTTCCCAGGCGATAACACCCTTTGCTAACGTCACTTGGTGTGCGTGAATAGATACCAGCTCAATCCCGACCGCCTCAAAGATGAGGTCATCACGAACATTCTCGTCAAGGCATTGACCTGCTTCCCCTCACCGCAGTTTTCTCTCGCACTCCACCTCATATCGCCATCCATTCTTGCTCCCGCCAATACCCGAAATGAGGAGCTTCCTGAGGCCGTCTCTAAGCTACGGCAGCTCAACGACCAACTGCAGGGCGCCCAGTATGCCCGCTTCTGGGCCACGCTCGATTCAGACGACCTGTATGCCGATCTCACCACCGATATCGAGGGCTTCGAGGAGCTGGTGCGCGTGCGCATCGCCACCCTCGTCAGCCACGCCTACCGTGAGATAGACCTCCCCATACTGGAGCAGTGGCTCGGCATGGACGGCGACGCCGCGAAGAAGTTCATTACCGAGACCGCCGGGTGGACCGTCGATGGCAATCTGGTCAAGATCCCCAAGAACCCCGAGAACGAGGCAAAGAAGTCAGAAGTCCGCGAGGATGTAAACGTCGACATGTTTTCAAGAGTAATTCGCCGGGCCTGGGAAGAGACAGCGTAGTTCACCCTGTTTTTTTCTCGATTGAAAGGGCAAGGGTTGGGTTACATGATTGAGGACGACTAAAATCTGGTTCACGGCGTTGGGGGGCATATCATTTTACAGCTCAGGACTAGAGATGACGTTTACGTGGGTTTGACGCGACTCGGAGGCTGGTGCTATAGTCCATAACAGCAGGCCCCTGAGCAAGCTGATATGAATAAATGAAATCAAAAAGCTCTTGTCATTGTGAACGTGGCGGAAACGGTTCCTGTGAAGCAATAATTTTCCCGGTTTGTTATACAAGAGGTAGGATGAGCCTCTTAAGCAGTCACCGGCTGCGATTATTTACCAGTTTCTTGTGGGCCAATTGTTATTCAACCCACCAACCCCCAAGTCAGTCGCCCGGGCTCAGATCTCCACATCCTTAATTTCCTTACCATTCAACATCGAGCGAAATACGTGGTATACGAGCGTTGCATCCAGCCTGACGGTATACACATAAGCGGGAGGCCAGCCCCCTTTCGTGCCCCGTGCCTTGCACAGGACACGAGATGACTGCGTGACACAGTGCGCTTTCGATGGCTGTTAAGCCGTAACCTATCCTCGACCGACCTCATCCTTATTTATTTTATTGTATGGCTCTGGTGATTGACCTCTCAACTTCAATAAGTGCAGGACCGCTATACGTGAGTCAGGCAATATACACTTGCGCCTGCGCGAATGTGTCGAGACACATTTGTGGAGCTACTCTGGCTACCTGCGTACGGATGTATCGCCGTCATACATGACATGGTCTTTGCGAAAGTCGGCATTTGCGTGTGAAGAGTAATTGGGGCTTTGCTGCGCCCTTTTCCCAAAGGGGGTGAGGAAGTAGAGTAGACTTGGTTGTGCCGTTTCGGACGTACCCAGACGAGACGTCTTCTTCGCTGTTGCTCGCTCATTGGAGGGGCTTGTTAGCGGCGTAACTGGCTCTCGTTGCGCTGTGCTCCTCGGGGCATTGACGATGCTCGCTTGTGGAGGCTATCGGACGGGAAAAGCGGGTGTGTCTTCGGTACAGAAGGCAGATGTGCCTTCGGTATAAAAGGCATCGCTTTGGCGCGCGTCGTGTTTGATAACAGTCGTGTTGGAAAGAGAAGAGGCATCTTCGGGAATGGCTGTTTTGCCCAGGTGATGCGTGGGGCATTCCCATCTCGATACTTTCAATCGTAAAAGCAACAAAAAGATCCAGCAATATCCCAAAGTGGGATACCCAAGGCTACCGTACGTTATATACCACTTTCGAGCTGTAGACGGCCCTACCGTCTACAGCGCCAGTGGTTATAACTATTCCTCCCTCTCCTAAGGATTCGTCCCGAAGCCCGGACGCCTCGAACCCGAATCGGCTAGGTACCAGAGAAGAACAGCCGTACGTTAGGACCCCCAAGTGCTCCGTAACCTACTCCGTACTACCCCATACACCAAGCACAGTGCTCCATACAACATGGACAGTTCGTCGCCTTGCAATACTACCTCCGTACAGTACAGTAGGTATACTGGCTTCCACTGCGGGGTAAGCATTGTAGAGTCTCGTCGTGGTTGGCTGTACAGCACCAGCATATACGTCGTAGCTACGTCACTTGTCAGCCCAACGAAAGAACAACCAGAGGCACGTCCGGAATCACCCAGAGTCGCCTACAACCGCGGCCGGGGTCGAACTTACGACTTCTGGCGTAGTTGTTCTAGTAGACTGGTACTTTGGGATATAATTGTTACAGTGGCAGCCCTGTTAACCACTGCACCAATAGACCAAAAGATCCAGCAATATCCCAAAGTGGGATACCCAGGGCTACCGTACGTTATATACCACTTCCGAGTTGTAGACGGCCCCGCCGTCTACAGCGCTAGTGGCCATGACAACATGCTTCGCGATTACATTGGAAAATAAAGTGACATGTTTCAACTTATATCAGGCCCTTTAAGAAATCACCCGTCTCTTCTCCCAGGCAGTCTGCGCAGGCGATGGCCGGCAATCTCGACAAAGCTTGTGACGCTCCTTAAACGCCTGGTCTCGTGAGGAGATGTCACATTTCCGGTATCCTCGTCGCGTCCGTCGTCTTCTATCTTCTGATCCTCTAACGCCCCGTCGATCGTACTTACAAACTTTTCAATGTCCAACTCAAAGACGACGCTTTCCAGATTGCGAAGCTCGGTGGGACTCATCTTGAAATCTCCCTGGTCTCTCTCTGCTAAAAAGTCCCCGAGACTAACGCAAGCCTTTGGCGACGCATCGAATGTCCCGTCCTCGCCGCATATCTGAAGGGCAGGACTCTGAACGACCTGCAGTTCTCCGTCGTCGTCTGTTTGTGCACGCCATATAGAGATCACCACTGGACCGCGATTGTTCCCGCCGACTTTCCAATTTCTCTTGATCTGGTTCCATTTCCTGTGTGTTCCGCGTAAGTCAATCTCCACGATTGTTCGTATAGCACCATTTGTCTCATGAATATAATCCTTGATCTTCTGTTGTTCTAAAGGACGGGTCCAGACAACCTCTACCACCAGCGATGGCCAGTTCCCTTTACGTGCAATATGTGTAGCGTTGTCCGTCGAATCGTGACGAACCTTGAAGCCGCAGCCAGCTCTGTACTTTGTCTTGTTAGGTAGACGAATCATAGCGCTGCCGAAAGGCTCAATACTTTGCACTAGGTTTTTGGTCTTGCGGGAGTAGCGATTCGTAGAGTCATGCTCTATGGTACCAAGCCATGCATAGGTTATCTTGTCCCAATACCGTTCTAGTTTATTGTGTAGGGCTGATCCCATCAGAACCCTAAACTGGCGACGGCCTCTTGTGGAGGGTATATACTCGTCTCTAGCAACATAATTATCGTGTCAGCTTGACCGTCTCCTGCTCATCTTACATTGTCATCTTTAGCTTACTTGAGATGATCTTCGATGTAGCTACGAAGTGCAGTAGCGTCATACTGTTGAATCAAATGCTCATGGCTTGCACCCTGTATTACATCCTGTAGTATCTCGTAGTCCCCTGGAAAAAGCATCCTTTCGATCACTTCTCGGGGATTGTCGTCGTGAACACCTCTGCTGACCTCTTCGATCAGCTTAATAACGTTCGCCACTCGGCGCTCCCCGACCATATCCAGCGAGCGTGTCATTCTGTGTGTTGACGTTCATGTGGCGAGTCTGGCGAACGTGGACTCAAATGAGATATCTGACTAAGTTCGACAAGGATCTCGGGAGACGCTTCTTTAGATATTTGAGTAGTCGGAAGGAAAGATTGGGAAGCTGATGAATGATTTATAGTAGGCTTGGTACGACACTCGTATTTTCTTGTATGAAATAACTCATGCTTGGACTGTGCGGTGGAAAATATTCAATTGGAGGTTCTTCTCGAATGACTTTGTAATGAACAGGAACTTGCTAACAACTGCCACTTCTCGATCTCGCGCGGGTTGATGCAATATGTGTTGTTTTGCAGACTTCTTGTGGCGGCGTACAAGTAGGCCTAGAATAATTGGAGAAGCTTTCAGCAAGCTAAGCAAATGTATAACGGCTCGTTGTCGTAGAAACCATCTGACTACAAACTGTTTATCCCATCAGTACCTATTTCAATTTCCTAACCCTTGTAACTGCAGCTATCCCTTGAAATATAGTAGTAGGTAAGACATTTCGAGATGGTTTTCGGCTACCACTATTTCTGTAAATTAACTCCTCCAGGTTATGTTTATATAACTGTTATAAGAGTTGTATTAGGTCAGCAGTTACCCCTCTTAGCGCTCAACCTGTAAATACTTAGTTTAGGTGGATGCGGCCTTTTGCGTGCGTAACGATCCTTTAACATCTCACGCCTCCATTATATACCAGTCCTTGAAACAGGTAATTAATTCTTGCCAGAAAAATCTTGAATTGGGACAATCGACACCTCCTCACAAATATGCAATATGCATACATTACCGCCAATGATGGCTGCAAGCTCGCCTTCCAAACGTCGTTGCCATCTCCATTCTCCTCCCCGCAAGCGAATTGCTGCGTACTTTTGCTCCACGGCTTTAGCGGGTCAAGCGCCTACTTTAAGCGCAATGTCTCCTTCATATCATCCGCATACTGGGTTGTTGCGCCCGACATGCGTGGGCACGGCGAATCGGATCGTACAGGTGGCGGCTACCACGTCGCCCGCCTAGCCGCTGACCTACGTCAAATCGTCATGCATCTCCAGAGTATGTCGCGCCCGAACCTTAGCATTATCCCTGTGGGTTGCTCCATCGGTGCTGCGGTACTCTGGACTTACGTCGAGCTATTCGGGTGCGGCGACTTTGCGGGATTCGTCTTCGTCGACCAAGCGCCGCTCCAGGATCGCTCGCCTTTTGGGGGCTGGGACTCGACGAAAGCCCATAAGGGCTGCTATGACGAAGCTACGATGAAGTCCGCTCAGCAATCTTGGATTCAGGACTCCGCTGCCGCACATCAAGACCTTGTGCAGTCTTCTCTGGGATACCTCTATGCGCCTAGCGCGGAAGATGCCGTCTCGGAGGAGCAGAAGGAAGAGGACGTGCGGTTTTTCACTGGCATCAGCGCTCAGTGTGACCAGGAGTGGCTGGCAAAGCTGATATGCGACCACACGAGATACGACCATCGTGAAGCAGCAGAGATTATAGATCGACCAACCCTAGTACTCTATGGTACACGATCAGGCTGTTTCACGTATGAAGGGGTGTCGGAGACGGCCGCGCGAGTGAACCGCAAGTGTCAAGGAGAAAAGATAGCCTCTGTAATCTCATTTGACTCCGGGCATTGGTTGTTCTACGAGGAGCCCGAGAGATTCAATCTAGAGATTGTTAAATTTGTTGATAGTTGCCTTGCCAGCATTTAATAGGCACGGGCCTTTGCCGGCGAAGCTCCCATTTTAAAAAACCGTGTAGTGCCAACCTAGTTGTCCCTAAAATAGAAAGCTTTGCCGGCGAAGCTCCTATTTTAAATACGTTGAAAATCAAAGTGCGAAGCACTTTAATTTAAATTTTTATACGTATCTACCTAGTTAACTCTATAACCCATATAGAATAATATGCTGCTATATTTATAGGCTGCAGATAGTGAACTAACTAATCGGAGAGCTGCGGACACTTTTAAAGTTTAAGGGGGTTCCGGATATGAACTTCTCAAGCTCCGCCTTCCCTCGCACTTAATTGTTATTGCTAATATATGCTTGGGAAAGCAAAGCTTTCTAATAAATCAAAGTGCGAGGCACTTTAATTTAAATTTTTATACGTATCTACCTAGTTAACTTTACAACCCGTATAGAATGATATACTACTATACCTATAAGCTGCAGATGCAGAATTGACAAATCAGAGGGCTGCAAACACTTTTAGAGTTTGAGGAGGTTCCGGATATCAACTTCTCAAGCTCCACCCCAATAAACAAACCTTACTCTTACCAAGGTGCTGCAGTCGTTCTACTGTATTATCTCAACGGATTGCTGCCGTTATATGCAGCAACTTAGTTAGTAGATACGATAGGTCATGGACTACAGAAGATAATGTCACGTTTTTAACCGATCTACGGAAGTACAGTGGAGAATTTTATTAGTAACAGCTCGTTAACATAAGATCCCAATATAAATTGGTATATTTTGACTGTTCTACATCGCAATCTATACAAAGTTATACCTAGTGTACAGAAATTTTGCAACATTCCTCCGTAACTGCTAGATATCACGAGCTTAGAGGGTAGGCCTGCCGAATATCGGGGAGTTGCATCTCCGCAGCAGACAATTCAACTTCGACTTCATGGTAATTCGCCGATCGTTTGACACCTAATACAACGTTAACTTGGATACCATAAAAAGGACAAGTGTTCTCCGAAGCAATTGAGTCGTCCTCGACACAACAGAGGACGCTGCTGTCGGGTAAGAGATGAATAAGTAGATGTAGTACTTACCATATATGGGTTCGTCTCCTAAGTATCCAATAGGTTCCATTAAATTGCGCTTGGTAACACCATGGGGCGCACCAACAAAATCGATATCACACCTGCCATAATAAAAGAGGGGTCGTCAGTAACTCAAGTTGGTTGGTGAGATAGGGAGCTGATAAAGAGACAGAAGGCATGGAGGAGTATAAGTACGAGGACTACTCACGAAAAGTACTTCAATCGCTGGAAATTTGCCACACCATTCCATGCGGCAGTCTGACCATTGCCATCCCAGCAGTACCCGTTGTGTGTCGTGCTGCCGTCCTTGTTCACCGACCACTTGTAACGCTCTTGGCCGCGTAGACTGACGGCGCACATGATCCACGCCGCGTCGTTGACTGTGTTCACGACCGGCGTGCCAGCGTCGCCGGGGAAGAGGGAGCCGCTGGAAAAGTCCCCGTTGGGGAATGTAGCCGCCCCGGTACCGTCGTTGGTGACGAGATGCAAGGTAAAGTTGCGTTTATGGAACCAGCTGAGTTTACGATCCGCTTGTTCCTATTGTAAGAAGTAGTTTGTCAGCATCCTGCTTCAATAATAACCAGTGATTTGATAGCTAGGCTGGCCTACATCGGCGTTTTGTCCCGATAGGGATTTGGGCTGGTCATTTTCGTAGCGCGTGAGACGTTGCCGTCCGGTATCACCACCCTTCGTCCAGGACTTCTTGACGTTCCAAGAGTTGCTATTCCAGCTCTGGAAACTTTCCTTTTCTTTGTCCCCGCCAGTAGGTTTGTCGGCATTGTTAAAATATTCCACATTGGTTTCAATGTTGTTGAGCAGACCTTGCGCACGCTGTTAGCTTGGTGCTATGCTGTCTCGCTTGGAGATCAAGAGAGAATAACGGACTGGTCGGGGATGATACTTACTATTGCAATTACCCTGAAGAGTGTTCTGCCACTCGGGCACACACGTTCGCGTTACCCCGTGCGGGGCGGCGGGATATACGCCGTTATTCCAGCCATAGCCACCCTCCTCGACCGACGCGAAGGGGAACTCATCGCAGTTGACAAGATTCTTGGCATTATTAAACGGTGGTCCGAGTAGCGCTTTCTTTCGTGCATTCTCGCCGTTCTCGCCGCTGCACGGGTTACGAGCGCCCGTGCAAGTCTGCGTACGCCGTGGCTTTTGATTATAACTGTCGAACGTCAAGTCATATTTGTCGGAGATGATTTGATTGTTAGTCAGAAACGAGCGAATAGAGGTACAGATACCCGGCAACGTGAGCGTTTGCCCGCCTCCGGCAGGTAATGGGAGAACGACGTCGCTGAAGAAGCCAGCGCAGTTATCTAGTAGTCGATGATATTAGCTCTCTTCAAACCGTGGCCAGAGTGGGATCGTGAAGCACTAGACTCCATCATCCCATTAAAGGTAACATGACTTACAGAAAAGGAGCGGGATCTTGTCTCGACAGTCGTTGATTGTTGCGCGCTTCGTAAGAAGATCGCGCGCAAAGCTTCCCCCGGCCGGAGTATAGGGCATGACACCTCTCTTGGTGTTGCTAGGAATTGTACTACAAGGCGAGTTTTTATTGCCAGTTGTGCACTTGAAGTCGGTCCACGGCTGTGCTGGGAACTCGGTCTCCTTGCTCGCCTGGCGCCGGCCGAGCGTCATCATGCTGCCGTTGAAAGAGGCATCACCATCGGTAACAGAAAAGTCCCCGTCATTCGCGGCAAAGTGTGACAGGCCCCGGGTCCAGAACACGGTCCCAGGTAACGGTTCCTCGGGTAGAATCCATGGCTGATTTTCACCGCTTTCGATTCCAATCATTCGGTTCCCGGAACCAGAAGACTTAACGGTTGTAGGTCCGTAGATCGGAATGGTTTGCCAATTTACGGGGTAGTAGGTTCCGGACTGCCAGCGCTTGTACTTGTACAACTGGGCGATGGCCGTAAGACCGATGCGCCACAGTAGTTCAACCTTGTATCCGTATTCCCAGTTGCTCTCCTGGCCGTTTGTCCCGGCCGTGACATGAGCATTGAAATGTAGTGACGTGTTCATAAAGGCCGAGACGTGACCATCGATGAAAGGCTCTTTCAATGGTCCAATGTTCCCACCGACTTTGATACCGCAATTGAGCTCAGGGGTGATGCGAAGGTGGGCGTCAACCTCTGCTTTCACGTTGGCCTGGAAAACTGGAGCTATTCCCTGCTCGTTCTTATCCAACGACATCAGTTGACTGCTCGCACGGTCCTTCGTTCCTTCATCGTTGGGAAGGTACATCTCTACGGCATCGAAGGTGTATTTGGCTCCCACCTTGAGCTGTCCAGAGACAGTTATGCGACCTTCGATACGTCCATAAACATCGAGGGAGGGGCCGACTGTGGCGATACCTTTGATTGAAAGTCCGGGGTACGCGATTGTCTGAATCAGCTTCTTCACCTCACTCTGGTACGCTAGCTGGGCATCGCCTCGGATTGTGATTCCAGCATAGACATCTGGCTGCGCACCGACATAGATGTAGGTATCGATGACATTTGGCGGCACCACCGTACCTGAGAAATAGTATGCGTACTTCGCATTCATCTGCAGCCTAACATCCGCCGTGACGTCAAGTCCAGCCGTGATAACAACACCAGCTGAGTTCTCGCATCTAAGACGTCCACTCCAAATGTTGAAGACTTTGGTCAGTCCCATCGGTAGGTAACCGGTCTCTTCAGATGTAACGGTGGTGATCTTCTTCAGCCAGTTAACAAACGTACCCCACCAGCGGCGCTCAATGGAATCATCTCGCCGGCTCAGTGAAGACGAGCTGCCAGTGCTGTATGGCGACCGAGGGACGGGTCCGTCGGGGCTGAAGTTGGTGTTGCCCTTGGCTTCGTTGAGGATAGCTCCCTCGTGATCAGTATAAGGCCCACGCTTGGCCTTGTCTACACGAGATTTCCAAGACTCGAAATCGGTTCCAACCGAAGCGGAACGTTTAGCCTTCTTATTATTCTTGGGGTCTTCATCCGTAACGTCATCCCAATACTCCTGAAGATTGGTGTAGTCTACTCTCATGAACACGTTCCCGTCTTCGCGTGGCTGGATCAAGTGGAAGTCGTAGTCGAAGGTCAGCTTGTACAGGCCATTTCTGTGTGTTGAGTCAAGGTCCCTCTTTCGAATAATCCATGAAGGAATTTGCGGCGGGTTTTCCTCTCGCTCCATCGACACAACACGAGCCCAAGGTCCTTCACCCACATGGGCAGGTAGCTTGATAATAGTATCGCGTGCTCCGCCCATGAACACCTCACTGCAGTGGTTTGAATCACTTGGAAAGTTACAGTATACGTGCACTGTCTCCTGCACATGTTCAAAGGTCGAGTCCAGAATGGTCGTGTTTGTGGTAACGAACGAGCGCGGTTTGATGTTGACCGGCTCATCCCTAGTTACCACCGTAAACTGGCGGTCGAACTGTTTGGCAATGGACCCAGGTGGGCCATCTAGCATGACAAAGCCATAGGGATCGTCGCCCGGGTTTTCCTCGAGGTTGGTTGGTGATGTATCCTTGTTGTTATTGCCGAAGTTGTCAGCCCACTGCCAGCTCACATCGTCGTCCTTATCCGTATGGGCGCCATCCCAAAGCCAGGCGGGATTAACTGGCCAATCATGTGTGAAACTCGAGGGTGGCGAGCAGCAGAGCTTGTATTCGATAGAAGGAGTGCTGGGAGGTGATGACCAAAGCTCGCAAACATCGCTGCCCATCTTCTGCTCAAGATCGTGTAAGGGAGAAGGCTCAGTGGCCTCGGTGATCTCAAGTTCGTCCTTTGGACAACCTTTTTGATTGCATCCGAGGGCCGTCCGACTCCAAATTTCGCCATCCAGAAATCTACTGGCATCATTAGACCATTTACAGTCTTCGAGGGCATCTATGCGAGGACACAGGGTTAGCCACCAGGCAGTTGAGGGAATACCTAAGAAAATGTATAGGGTAACTTACTATGTTTCGGACAGCAGTAAGACCGGAAGTGGTAATGTGTTGTTGGTCCAGCACCACCATTACCAAGGCCGGTTTGCACCTTGCACAGATCTCCATTGTCTTGGTCGTATCTAGTAGCGACACTGACTTCATCACTGCCGCAGTTGCCATTTTCATCGTTAGTCCAATCACAGTCAGTCCAATGACATTGGGTAAGAATGTCAGTGGAATCGCAACAGAGCTAGATGGATATCTTTCAGTTAGCAACCACACACTTTGCGATGCTTTCTTGACTAATGCCGACAGAAAGGGAGGGGATGAGGAGATGCATACACTTCTGTGGCCCGAATAGCAGCTACCGACACCTTTCCTGTCCTTGTAGGTATCTTTGGCCAGCTCAAATTGAGAGTCACCGCAACTGCCGTCACAGCCAAAAGCACTACGTTCCGGAGCACCGAGCCACTCGCAGTTCTTAGGCATGGCTTTGGCAGGACAGCAAATGCGATGGAATGAACCTTCATCACATTTGTCTGCCTTTTCAAACCCAGAACGAATTTGATCCACAGCACTATCACGCTCGAAGTCAGCAGTCGCTCTCGTGGAAAATCTGCAGAAGTTTCTGCATCAACCGTGGGTGATAGGACTACGTACTGGCCAGTCTCAATGACGGAGTAGCCAGCCATGCAACTCCCTTTGCTATCGTCTTTATCCGTATCGCTTTTCACGCATTTCTCAGCCACGTAGCAAAATTGACCGTTGTATGCCGACAAGTCCGATACCAACTTTTCTTTTTCCTTGGGATTTAGTGATGCGTCTGCCAAACCATTCGTGACAGCCTCCTCGCCAAAGAGGCCTATGAGGGCTTGATAGTCAGCTGTATCGAGGCCAAGCTCCCAAATCATCAGCCCCTTGAGACATCGTGAGGACATGTACTTCTTCTTTTCATCGAAAGATTCAGCGTCGTCCCAAGAAATCCATTGATTGCCGCCGTATACCATCCATTTGACCGAAGACTTTTCGTCGTAGGAGGTATCAGCGCCTAGCTCATGGGCTTTTCCAATAACCTCTAATGTGCACCGTCTCCATGTCAGTAAACGATTATCAATCAATTTCATTTTGGAAAAAACTGGGGGTCAAGACTCACCGCCGTAAGATAGAATACCGGCCTCATCAGTGCAATCTCCAGGGAAACTGGGTCCATCGAACGTGCAACTTGGTGGCTTGGAACATTGAGGATCCGTCATGGTGAAACCACGACCATAGAAACCGTAGCCCATAACGACCTTGTCGGAACTGATTCCGTTCCTCCAGAGCAGATCAAGCCCATCCTCGATCTCAGTCAAATTTGTATGCCCTTTTAGGAAAGGCCCCGTCCATACGTTCTTCTGATCCCAGAGGCCATGAATATCATATGTCATGACGTTGAACTAAGAGAGTCAAATTAACATTAGCCTCTCTGAATAATTGCTGTTTGATGCACGGGGGGATAGATAGAAGTGTATGCGCAGTTTATCACTCAACCAACTTACCCAATCAACATGGTCCTCTAGAGTCTTGATTTTGAACCCGCGTAGATACCAATAGCTCGAAGGGAGCGTCATAGTTATTTCCCAACCGGGATCGTAAGAGTTGAAAGCATCTCGAATCTCAGCGACCAGCAAAACAAGATTATCGTAGTCTTCAGCTTTTCCTCCTCGGTCCTCGGCCACAGGGTATTCCCAGTCTGTAATGAAATAACACGTTACTATCGCCATACTCTGATCTCGCCCGGTCGATTAAGTGTGGGACGGGGGTGATCATACCTAGATCAACGCCATCTAAGGCATACTTCTGCATATAGCGAATAAGTGATTTAATGAACTTCTCACGATTGGGCACAGTGGAAACCATGTCCGAGAAGCGTGTTGCTGTTGGAGGATCGTTGAATGTCCAGCCACCCAATGCAATGTTGACCTTCAGGCCCGGGTAAATGCTCTTTAGACGAGATACCCGCCCCACGACGGGTCCATATACGTCGGTGATCTCATGTTCAGCAGACACGTATTCGAAGGCGACATTTATATGTGTGAGCACGCCGGCTGGAATGTTCTCGGGCTGCAGAGAATCGCAAGACCGAGTGGCAGACCAGGCTCCATAGTAGGCAATTCGTACCTCAGCCGCCATAGCATCTGAATTTTCAGAGCATTTGGGCCGTCTTTGCACACGTTAGTCGATGGTGTATAATCTTCAAGCAATAGGCTTTACGTTTTGCAATACTTACGGTGGATCTGGGCATCCCCCCTTATTTTGACAACCATCACAGAACTCATCTGTGAAGCCACAGAACCCATGTTTACTATTCAACTATCAGTCTGATGCCCATGTAGGAGAGTAGTATATGATAATAGCCTACCTGCAACAAACATTTAAGGGGCAATCGAACTTTCCTTCGGGAGCATATTCACCACATTCAGCCGTAGCATTACACGTGCCTTGGCATCTATTCGTAGCTCGGTTAGCTCCCGTGATAACGCCTTTATTATGATGTGGCGTTTAAAACTTACCCATCTTTGCAGAAAGCATCACCAAAGCCGCATTTCCCTGAAAATGTTAGCTTATTGAAACAAACTACATCATGCCGGCGATCTTCGTACCGTATTTGCTGCAGCATCCAGATTTGCAGGGCTTCAGAACGCTACATGAAGCATCTTGCTGGGACGCTGTAAAGGCGAAGAGAATAGATAAGAGTAAGAAAAACAGTGAGAAACTAGCAGTGCGTGCCAGCATGGCGGATGTTGATATCGCTATCGTGACGATAGTCGTCTAAGGAATGAATGACTAGTCCAATACCAGGACATGAAGACTCAACACAGACACACCCAGATCGAAGAACGGGCGACTTATCATGCATCTTATGTCAGTTTAGCACCATCCGTCCAGGTATGTAATGAATCGTTGCAACATAACAACGTCCAGCCTACCGTACCCGAATTTCCGACTTAGCTTGGCATATTTCTCACCTCTCTCCGGTCGGGCCAAGAATCATGGTCTAAAAACGGCCGACGGGCGCGGTAACAATCCAGTAACAATCCAGCACTTGCATTAGCTTATCATGTGAAGTACAGGTCACCTAATAATAATTCGGGTAGAGCTTTGGTGTCGATTAGTCTCAATGCTGTTTTGCCACTAACAGTCCATTATCTCAAGAGTAAATCTGGTGAGCCGACGTTAAATTACCCCTGCCAACACCAGCCCTAGCATCGCGTTACTCTATTGTCATCTTAATAAAGACAAGGGGTAGGTTTGCGGTCCCGCCCGTATCGGCGTATTGGGGTCCAATCCCATGCATGAAATCTGACCGTAGGAATATACGCAGGGCTAGATCGTGGAATGAGGTACCGAACCTGGTTGTCGGCACTAACGTTAGCTCTTCCAGAGCCAAGACTCAGGGATTGGAACTATTCTATTTCAGGGGTCAGGGGTCGGGATTTTCAGTCACCACAAGTTCGGCATTACCTAATATCATATTCCACCACATCGACGACTGAAGACATGGGATCGATATGTCCCTACGGTTTGCCATGGTTTACGTTGCTGGTCGCTTTTCCATGCGCGAGAGATATCTGACCAAAGCCGCCAGAAGGTCAAGTCTCGTGGTTATCACCTCTGTTCATTATTATTTGTTGTAACACATCTAACAATGGTCTTTGGGTCCCAATCCCACCGGCTTTTCGCCGTTGCCATCGCTATCGGTAGCATCAGCCTATTTACTACTCCCGGTCAAGCTCTCAGGCTTGTCGCAAGTCCAGGGCAGCTTCCTTCAACTATACCGGCATCATGTCGCTCCAGTTTGGCGGCCAACATTGCGTGTGGACCACGTCTGATTCACGCAACAGACATCGAGCGAGAAGTTCCCTTCAATGCAACTTTCTTGGGAGAGTACTGCAACTCAACATGCACTCAGTCTATGCAGCAATTTAGCGACACTGTTGCCCAACGTTGCGGAAACACCCTTTACGACTTTGGTGCAGGCAAGATGCTTTCTGGTAACATGGCCGCGGCGCCACTAAAATGGGCTCAGGATGTCGCGTGTATCAAGGATAACTCGTCGTTCTGCTGGCCAGGAGTCGTGGCGCATAACACATCCGTCTGCGATAAGTGCACACTGAAGTATCTAGCTGGGTTCCTAGGCTCGCCAGTCGGAAATAATAAGATCGATGAAAAGGGCTTCACTTCTCTGGTGAGCTCCTGCGGTGCGAAGCCCACAGATTTCCCTCATAACACAAGCACTGTGGCTCTGCCGACACCAACGTAAGTACCAACAAATGCCTTCAATGTTTCCATTTCATAGCTGACTTATAGGCAGGCCGAGCTCTTCACCAAATATAACGTGCTGGGGAGGTACACAGTATACGGTCAAAGCAGGCGATAGCTGTGCATCTATCGCAGACGCAAAGAGTATGGCGATAGATAATCTGCTGTATCTAAATGGCATTGACTTCGGGTGCACGGCTCTGACGGTCGGGTCTTCCCTGTGTATTCGAGACAGCTGCAAGCTATACAAGGTACGTGAGCCACACATCGCCTCGCCCTTGGCATAATACTTCTAGTCTGGTTAGGAAACTAAATCGCGACGTAGATCAAAGCAGGCGATACATGTAAACAAATTATGAAAACAAACGGGTTTACCATGAATGAACTGAAACACTGGAATCCAATTCTGGAAACTGGTTGTGACAACTTGGACGTGCTCCAGGGGCGTACTATCTGTATCACGTGAGTTGGAAGACGATACCTAAAGCACACATTCTTTCTTCACTGTCTGACCAAGCTTCTTATATACGCAGACCGCCTGGAACCAATAGCTATGATGGTTCCATTACGGCGACTTTCAACGACACTTGGACATGGCCAGCTGGTTCTTGGGTTCCGGGACCGACCCAAGGCGTGCCGTTAGGCAACACGACAACCGACTGGTTTCCCCCGATTCAGACAACAACCCTTACGACAGGAAAGGGGCCTGCGCCGACAGAATACTTTGCGAACTGCCCGCTAGAGTAAGTAATTCTCGGAGTCGTTTTCTTCTTGTTTTTGGTAACTTTTAGGGCACCACCCCTCCTTCTTAGGCCAAGGCAATGCCTAAAGGTTTCCAAAACTCTTATAAATCACGCTTAAAGTGGCTATAACTAACTCCAAGTGTTGCAGTGATGCTGTGTACGACACAGGCTTCGACTGGGAGCTCATCAGTCAGGAATGCAAAGACCTGCTTTCTCCGTATTGCGACCCTGTCCTGACTGGAACACCACTGCCAAGCACCACATTCCCGAGTAGCTGTTTCTTCGTACCGGAGGAGACTAGCACTTGAGTCACATTTTCATTCCAGCATGTTTGTAAAATATAGTCGTTGTGGTGTGATGAGGGGAGTTTCCCAACGGAGTCGATTTTAAGTCGTAGCTTGCTCTCATAGAAAATAAATGTCATAAATCGCCGATGCAACCGCGTCATTTGGCGCCCTCGCGTTCTCATTCAATTGATGTCGAGGACGGTACTGCGTTCGTACATTTCAGCATCGTCCTCAAAGTCCTCACTTAGAGTAGCTAGAGATCCCCCATCAAACATTCGACCCTTAAACCCCAGCATCTTTTCAGGGGGTAGTCTGTTGTCCCATATGCAAGTACCGTGTATGTCCAACCATAGGACCTTGATCAGCTTATCCCGTAGAGCCTCTTCGTCAACGAGAAATAATATTGTTTTCTCCTTGATCATGGCCTCATACAACGGCATCTTGAACTCCTCGTCTTCCCCTGGCGGCTCATAGTCCTCGCTGACATCCCGCATGATGCTATCGGTCTCGTAAGTGTAACGTACCGTGTCGGCGATAGCCGGCACACGAAGCAGCACGCGTGACCAGTCAGCCGCAAACGGTGCGTAAAGTGCCTCGTCGTCTAAGATCTGACTCCAATGGCCCAGCACGGATTCCAGATCGATGGAGTTGCGCCATTCGGCATAGACGCTAGCAAGCTCAGAGGAATAGCAGGTCCTCAGCCAGATGGGCGAGTAACGTCCCATTTCGGCCCGAACAGACAAGTTCCGCTCACGATTGGTTTGGTGCGGCACTAGAACACGGTTCATCTGCTCTGAGGTGGCGTTCGCCCTTCGCGCATCCTCCACGCCGTGATAGGGCTAAACGGATATGCGAAATATGTCAGCATAACTGACTTTCATATGCCTTCGGCCCAAGGTACATACATGGCGACCTCGGGCATCGAGATGCAGCCATTCCAGGGCAAGGCGGTCCCATTGTTCCTGGTCCTGCTGAACAGGTCGGGCATAGTCCCATTTTTCCTTTGATTTGGCCGATGTTAGCAGCCTATCAGGTGATGATGTGCTGAGGAATGGTGATATGTGCCAGCCTTACTAGAGCGAAAATATCGAAAGGAAGCTTGCCAAGCTCCGCCTCTTCGAGCAACTGGTCGTCGGCCGACTGTGTTCCCATTATCTGAGCCGAAAATCCGAAAGTCTTAGAATAGAAGAGTTAAGTCCGGATCTGTGATGGCGACCTTGGCAGGTGAGAAAATAGGTTGAATTGAGATTATCTGAAGGGGCAAACGGAAGAATAAGAAATGCAAGTTCGGGATGGTGATGGTGATTGGCACAGCCCTAGCGGCTAAGATGGAAAACGCCGTATACTTAAGCACGCCCGACTCAGCCTAGCCCCGTGCCGAGCCGCCCGTAGCCTAACGGTAACGTAATGACTTCCCTTAATAAGGCGTGTGCCGCATTGGCACCGCAACTCTTGAACCTAGGCGCAACTAGCAGGTTGCTGAGTCATGTGACGACCCGACGATACTCTCACCACGCCAAGGAGAATCCTACACCGTAAAAACATGCTTAATAACCCTGCTATACTCTGTACTAGTCTTAAATTTTCCCGCTGGGGTATATGCCAAGAGCCGTCTATCGGGACAAGCACCAACTTGCATTCCTTAATAATAGTAACAACACCATAACTAGTATAGGCTTTCCAATACCGTGACTCTGGAATTCCGCCAAGTTATCGTCTACCCTGGCAAGTCTATAAGAAGAATGAATCATAGTGGGTGGCGTGAATGCAAGGTACGGATTTTCCCCAATCGAGAAATAAGCGCGATCAACGCCTCACAGTTGCAGATATCTTTTGCTCATCTCTTTTCGTCTCAATTACCCCAGTTAGCTCTCCCGAGAACCCGAGTGCTGGCGCCATGTGACGAGGTATCGAGACGATGGTGTAGCTTCTATAGCTTCTATATCTTGGGCGATCAGCAACGCCCGCCCTGAATGCAGTCAGCCAATTCACTCAGGATTAGGTCAACATCCTCTTCTCAAGCCTTCTTGCCCGTTTCAGTTCATCCTAGTTGAAGTCGGCTATGAAGTTCTCAGGTTGCACAGCGATCTTTGCCCTCGCCACCTTGGGTGGAAGTGCTACTGCTGCGAGGTTCAAGCGGCAGAATGGCCCTGTCGATCCCAAGACAGACCCAGACTGCACCTATTATGATACGGCATATGATAGCAGTAATGATTGTGCCTACTTCGAGGAATGGTGGGGGCTTTCGCATACTGACTTCGTTGCTTGGGTGAGTCTTCGCATTTCCATCGCAGCCCTTTCTCT
>MU383947.1:45061-146295 GCA_022495065.1 Xylaria telfairii
TCTCCCTCACTCTCCCTCACTCTCCCTCACTCTCCCTCACTCTCCCTCACTCTCCCTCACTCTCCCTCACTCTCCCTCACTCTCCCTCACTCTCCCTCACTCTCCCGAGCACCGCTAATTCGCTGTCGAAGAACCCGTCAGTTAAAAGCGACTGCAGCGGCCTAGTGGTTGGCAACTCCTACTGTGTCGAGGTAACTCGCAAACCAACCACGACAACTTCAGGCGGCACCACGCCCACGGCATCTCCCAAGCCATCTCCTACACAGGATGGCCTGATTGAGTCGTGCACGACCTTCTACAAGGCAGTGAAGAAAGACACATGTGATAAGGTTGTAGAGCTGTATGGCACCTTTACGAAAGCGCAATTCAGTAAGTGGTCTTCGGCTTCTTCATCTCCGTGATACACTCCTCTTGAGGAGACCCTGCGTCCATCCAGCCATACCTAGACGACTTGCATAAGCCCAAATGCCAGACACACTTTCTTTCGAATTGTCAGTTGTTAACTTGCACTTTTCTAGTCGAGTGGAACCCTGCAGTGGGAGACGACTGTTCTGGTATCTGGGCAGATACCTACTACTGTGTTGGTATCCCTGGCACGCCCACTACACGCCCAACAAGCACCCCAACAGGTACACCTAAGCCGTCACCTACCCAGGAAGGTCTTATAGAGTCATGTACGACTTTTTATAAGGCCGTCAAAGATGATACTTGTGACAAAATCGTGAGTGCCTATGGGACATTCACCAAAGCCGAGTTCATCAAATGGAACCCTGCTGTAGGCAATGACTGCTTAGCTTTGTGGGCTGCAACCTACTACTGCGTTGGTATTCCCGGTACGCCAACAACTCGTCCTACCACTACTACAACTACGGCTACATCAACTGGGACGCCCAAGCCATCCCCCACCCAAGAGGGTCTCATCAGTTCATGCGTCAGATTCTATAAGGCCGTGAAAGACGATACTTGTGATAAGATCGTGAGCAATTACGGGACTTTCACGAAGGCACAGTTCATCCAGTGGAATCCTGCAGTGGGCAGCGACTGTCTAGGTCTCTGGGCCGAGACATACTACTGTGAGTAATCTTCCATGACTATCAAGGGCTCGTGCTATGCTTCGCAAATACGCTTTCCGAATGTAGCTGATGCGCGATTGCAGGCGTCGGAATCCCCGGCACGCCCACCACGACAACTAAGGCGACCACGACCACAAGCAAGGCGACCACGACAACCGGCAACGGCATCTCAACGCCGACCCCGACGCAAGATGGCATGGTCTCCAACTGCGACGCCTTCTACTTCGTCAAGAAAGGCGACAACTGCCAAACGATCGCCGACAATAACGGCATTACGCTGGCGCAGTTCATGACCTGGAACCCCACGGTCGGAAGCGGGTGCACGGGGTTGTGGCTTGACGCGTACGTATGCGTGAGCATCATCGGGCACACGCCGACCAAGACGACCACCACGACGACGGCTACCTGCGCGACGGCGCACCCGACACCGACCCAGCCCGGATCCATCTGCGCCTGCAAGCAGTGGTATAAACCGGCTAAGAACGAGTTCTGCGCCGACATTGAGAAGAAGTTCGGCATCACGGCTGCGCAGTTCAACCAGTGGAATCCTCAAGTCGGCTCCGACTGCAAGGGCTTGTTTGCCGATTACAACGTTTGCGTCAAGGCCTGATGAGGCAATAACGGATGAAGAAGAGGGGCTGGGTTGTTGCTCATTTTTTTAATGCTTGACATTTGTATATACTATCAGTCTTTAGTTGGCCTCCCAACCATCGATTCGGCGTTCGTCGCATCTAGTCTTGGCAGGTCAACCTTAGTATAAAGTGCTCTTCTCCTTCTTTGCCACTTTCAATCCTTTAGGCCCCTCTCGGGTCGAGCCTTTCCTGTCTTGTAGGCCGTAGTTGTATATAGATTGTTTAACCTCCAGGGCTTGGGCATGAATTACGTGCGTATCGAAATGTAATAATAGTAGGTAGGGAGCTTCCCTACATTCGAAATTTGGAATCCCAAGACTCTAGTTGGTCATGGAAGGTTTGTCAACAGGACACTCCAAGGCATATAAGTTAATATGTAATTAATCTATGTATTAGGTGTCAGAAGTGTACTAGGTCAAGGAGTCACTTCATGTACTGAGACAAAAGGGGGCACGGTTATCTTGTTCATGTATATATATATGAAGGTCTTCCCACCTTGATCATGCAGTCAGTCAAGTAGTCAAGTTGAATACGACACTCATATACCACCTCTTTTGACATTAGGAAAATATAAGGAGTAACATGGAGGTATTTTACCAATCTTTTTACATACCCAGAAGGGCTCCGCCGGGAGGATTGGAACTTTGGGAACTTAGCTGCCGTCCATTTGATAACGCGATTTGTTATTTTTCATGTAATGTCAAATATCCAGGTGGTTAGGGGGGTTATGTTTAGTTGATTTCACTCCTTGTTTAGGCGTGGCACGTGTAATTAGTAATTTTTTATGGCACGTCTAAGGGAACTACTCCGAAACATTGCATACCGAGCCGTCAGATCGTATATAGCTTACCTAGGTACTTAATTTGCACTATAGGCTTTACCAAAGATATTGGCTCATTTTAACTCAGACCTCCATAGATTTAGCGTAAAACTACTTAAGCAATACAACAATTTCTTTATGAAGTCCTCAGCTTCCCCCTTCCTTTCCTTAAATAAAAGATTATAGAACACCCATTATTTAATAGATATAACAAAAAAAGAAATTAGTGAACAGCGCTATAATTAGTTATTATATTACAATGATGTTGAATATTACCCCTATTTTTATCCTCCTGGCTACTACGGCCAACTCCGCTTTAGCCGATAATATCGCCGACTGTGGCAGTATCGACAACGTACTGATCGTACCGGAGGGTGCGAACGCGACACAATGCCGCACGTGTATTGAGCACCCACTAGGTCGCACTGACCCTTCCAATGGGGATTCACTTAGCAGAAGGGCGTGTTATACTGGGAAAGAGGCAGGATGTTCTACAATTATATATCTAAAATGGATTGATTTATTAGACGAAAAAAAAGAGGGCTAATTTAAAACTATTGCTAGATTACTGCTAGAAACGGTGTGGCAACGACCCAGCACAAGGATATCGGTGCCGAACTGCTATTGGGGGCACCGGCGCCTGGTATATGTGCTCTACTGATGAGCAGTGATTTGAATCTATGCCTTGTGGCGTGAGGAACGGGCTCCGCGGTTTATGCGGCTGTAGCTGCTGGTAGGTAGGCACCTAGGTACCGTGGATGCCCTATTACACTCGTTCATTAGTTCATTGGAAAGCCTTACTTTCACGCACGTGATTAGGTGTAAGCGAAGGCGTAAGCGAAGGCGGAGCTTAAGAAGTTCATATCTGGAACCCCCTCAAACTCTAAAAGTATCTGTAGCCCTGAAAACCTTTCTCGTGCTCAATTATGACTTTCACGCCATGCCTCGGTGCCTCTGCGATCATACGACCCGTATGTACAAGACCTAGAGCGTTCTACCCCAGGTCCAGATCCGGTCAGGGCGGCTTCTTCCCGCACGCGCGCGGCACTCTGAAATAAGTTGAGACGTGCTATGGATTTGAGCTCAAGAGCTTTCTCTCTCTCTACATTATCACTTTATCTCGTATTACTCCTCAAACTGCCTGACTGGACCAAGCTCACTATGAAGCTCCTTGCCATCGCTCCTGCCTTCCTCGCGATCCTCACCGCCGCTGACCAAGCGATACCACCCGGCGAATTATGAGATAGCACTCCTCTGTTTTCGGTTAGCGGAGATATCACCTCATGATAGGATCTCTGATACTTCAACGCTTATTTAGGTGTAAACTACGCTACGTGCACATTAAATCTGGAGTTCACGGCCTTCAATTTCACACGTATGGGTACGTATTCTGTACCCGAGGGTTTGGGACACCCGCTATTATATGCAAAGCGGCAAACTACCGATACAAGGTTCAGGTGAAATCAGATCAGATCGGAAGGTATAGTCTGATTTATTCCGAACTTTGAGATAGTTTGCTTCTACAAAAATGTAGTCGGATATCTTGGGAAGTTGGCGATTCAATCGTTAACTTAGGGGGGGAGCCAAATCGGGATCTACATGGCCCCCTTGACTGCATTAAAAGATTATTACTCTTAAATGAATATTATTCCAAGCCCTACATACATTCAACAATACTCCGATCTGCACCGGCATTGATATGTATAGATACCTGAGGTCTCCACGGTAGTCAGTATAAACAATAAGTAGGATGGAACGTAATCTAGTCCCTTATAAACCCGAAGGCATACTGTACGGGGGCACTTCAACAATATCCCATGTCACAAGGTGCATCCATCCCCAAAACAACACAATTCCTCGCGGATATTGCACCAAACGGACAACCATCGACCGTATCTTGTGCCGGCAACTGGCGCTCCCGCCTTAGTGTTTTCGCATGGATTTTCAAACGGTTCCGCAGGGGAGCTTGGCTTTCTTTCGTTAGCCGCTCTCTGCGCATCGTGCCACCAGATAAGTCTGCGGGGGGTACCTTGGGCTCTTTGCGCTCCTAATATGCTGGCGCCTGCCGCTGAGCCACGAAAATGAGTTCTGTGACAGTCGGTTTCGCGGAGGTGTGGAGTGTATTATCGCCACAATAACTGATAACATCAAGGCCCACAGTCTGTAAACTTGTTCTTTTCAGACTATCAAGCGCTTGCCTGCTTTGAACTACCACGTAATTAGTATTAAATGCGTCTGGAGCGACAACAGGCCACAGGTTAAGCTTCATATTGTTGATAATAATAAGGTGCTTCAGCCGTGGAGTTTCCTATAGCGAGCCCTATTAACATCAGCCCGTCGGAAACCTGTTGGAAAATAAACGTCTGTACTTGTTAAGTCAACTTATGGACTTAAGCGTGACAACGGCGACATCGATCTCGAGAAGTTGAAAGGATGCATTCCGAGATCTCGCAAAATAGAGCGGTATTAATTAATCGTTGTTCTGGGCTCCGATAAAATCTTCATGTTCGAGTAGCATCTTTACCACGTAAAGATTGTCCCTAAAGCCGCGCCGTATAAAGGCGTATTTGGGTCTGCCCTGAAACTTAGAAGTAGCTTGGCAATTCCCTTATGTCTATGTTCGGCGGCATGGTGTAGTGATGTTGTTCCATTAGATTCTCTGGTATTTGGATTTAACCTGAAAGTGGTTGGTAGACTGTTCATTTCCCAGTTTCCGGTCGATGCAAAGTGAAGAGGTGTCCATGCGGCAGGTCCTTTGGAATTGGAAGCAAGTCTTAACTGCAGGTATACCTCGATTGGCACGACATCTCCACACTCGGCGGCGTTGAGCAGGCCGTTGTTGAGCGATGAGTCAAATGACGAAGAGCATGTAGGAGCTGGAATATACGTCTCGAGAAATGAGGTTTTGCGAAACTGGAACTATCAACTTGAGTCCCGAGGATCAGGGATCTACCCAAAGAGCGAATTGAGCGACACGCCCCTGCATCCGACATGTGTTTTGCTCGCCCGGGATGCCAGCAGATGCTGTACACGCACCGCGCGACCGACGGAGTGTGCGATTTCTTTCGACGGTCAGCCCCATCTCGCGGATGTATCTTTCCCCACGCTTTCTGGACGGGGATGAAAGCCCGTCGCTCATTCGCAAGGAACATCCCATTCACCCTCGATGCAGCGCGAGCCAGGAAGATCGTGATTGCAAATCAAAAGATTCTTCGATGGCATAAATGACTCCTTCGGCTGAAAACGCTTTACTGATGATTCAAGTACCGATGACTTGAAAACTTATTGAGAACGGCGCAACTGCGTATGCAGACCCAATCATCATGTCGTATGCGCCACTTTCAGTTTCCCAGCTCTGAATCTGGCTCTTTGCCTTAAGAGGGTGGACAACTTCCCATTGCTCGTATGCGCTTCGTTGCGTCTGGGTTGAAATTGAGGCTCCATTAACGGCTACACGGCGCTATGCCTTTCATGCAGCCGATAATCGTTACTGAGGTCGTCGATGGCGGCTCCTTCCTCTGACGGTTAAATTAGGTTATGATTTGCTCGTGATGTAAGTTTGCTTCTCGCGGCTCGATACACGGGCAGCAGGTTTCGAATCAAGCCCTGCAGTTTCGTCGGCCTTCTTGTTTGGGTACTCGATCCTGACCCCTCCCGCAGACGCTCGACTTAATCGTTCCCACCTGAACTGGCACAATCCGTGACTGTGGAGGTTGGGGAACGTTGTCGTCGGCGCGTACTTGGCGACATCCCGTGTTCATCTAGAATCCGGCTTGCGACGGCTTAGCACCGCTGCGTGTGAGCTGGTATCGATCAACCAATCGCTTCTCGGCCCAAGTTCTAGCGAATCAAGCCTCGATATCAGATACATACATAGAAAGCACTACCAACAGTCTTTGAGACGTTGGACTATCGAGTACAGCGCGAAAAGTACTTCAGGACCACCAGTACTCCGAGATCGACGAGGGAAATGCGACCAATGAAGAATCAAGCCGTTCCGTGGTGTCTCCAATGCAAGTGGGGAGGTTCATCTGTATGCAGTGATGGCACACTGTTGGTACCTACCGGCGGCTGATGATCAAGCGCTGGTAGAGGCATGGTGGGAGGTGAGAACGCCCGATCGGAAACCGGGCTCAGAAGAAGACTGGGAGGAAAAATGAACTGACATTATTATAGTATTGAGGGGACGGACAGTGGTATATAACTGCATCTCCGCCAATCTGCAAATTACAGTTCCCATAGAGCCAGCTTTCGACGTCACAGGCTGCATGCGACAGACAGCATGCTGTCAGCTTCTGTCAGCTTCATTTCCGTAGGTCGGTGGAAATGAGACATACCCCGCTTCACGATAACTTGTGTCCAATCATAGATGTCCTCGAGTTTTCAAGTCTATATCCCATACCACTGTAGAGTCGCAGCGTCCTGCATGTCAGCAATCGATGCAACTATCGTAGCCAGTGGGCTCTGACCCTAGGCAATCCCGTACAGTGCCCGCCATTAGGTACCCGTAGCCTGCAGCTCGTCTCCGAACCTCGGAACCCTTGAATTCGTAGGTACCTAGGCAGGTCGCGGTAATCCCCTCAATTTTATCCCAAGTTCTCTAGCGAGCTCGAAACCCCCTCAATTTACCGGAGGGGGTTGTATTGGTGGTGGAGCTATACTAGGTAGTTGATTATATAGTGGTTCCCCCCATTATAGCTTCCCTCTACTACTTGACAAATATGCCCTCATCACTCGTGCCTCACGATTTAAGGTTAACGCTAAGAAGTCAAAGGACTGAAACAACCTTACCAGTACATACATAAGTACTGAATATGGCTCCAACAACCTGTACGTTGCCTTTACAGTACTAACATCAAAGCGTTTAGTCACTAAAACTGATGCGTTTCCAGCCAATTCAAACTCCCAATCCAGTGGAGCTGATGCTAGTATGTATTCTTAAATATTTCTTCACCCATCTTAACAAACATAACCGATCTAGTAACATTAAGGTTTCAACTAAGATGATGTGATAAAAAGGCTGCCAGGACGACATTAACCGCTCCGAATGTGCTCTACGTCACACTAGCGGCAGGCTTCCAGCGGCGGGTACCTTTAATGTATCCCACAACGCTCAGGGCAACCTCCGTTGTGACAATGCTACTCACCATGTTCATGCTGCTCGTCGCCAGCACCGGGGCTCGATAGCCGAGATTGTCTTCGTTGCAATCATCGGAATGATTGCTATTGTGGTTATCGCATTGGTCGTACAAGCAGCTGGTTGCTCTTACGAAGACTTTCAGGATTCGATATTGATTTTGAAGAAGCTCCTTGATATCTTCTATGAGTTTTAAACAATGTGGTCGCTTAACAGTGCCAACTCAGGGATGGTATGGCATCAGACACGCTGCAGGAAGGTTCAGTTTGGTTACCAAAGCTAATACTTTGTAGGCTACTTATACAGTGTCGGGTCGGCAAACGGCTAGGGTAACAAATGGACTTGGGCGCTACCGAGGTATTCACATACTGTACACCTGAGGGTACCCGTGCATTTTTGAGGTAGATATGGCCCGCAACAGACTTAACGCTACACAGAGATTGTATTGCAAAAGGGCCGGCTAAGCAAGGACTGGACCGTAAAGAACAGCAGCCAAGTTCCTAGAGGTCCAGCCCTTCTAGGCGGAGCTTTTTTAGATATTAAAAAAATTAAAGTTCTTATTGCTATTGCTAGCATAATTGTATACTATAGGTCATATCTACCCCAAAAATGCACGGATACCCTCGGGTAAGCTGGGGGGGTACCCTTAGTTTGTCTGATCTCTACTCCTACCTAGGTACCCCCGACCTTCTACACATCACATACACTTTAGCTGGTCTTATAAGCACTCACTGGTCGAGCAATACAGTTCATTACGCCCCTGCGTTGGTAGCACAACAGCTAAATATAGTAGGATCTGTTATGATCTGTTTTGGGAGTCTAGATAGGTGGGTTGTAAAAGGAATGGAGTAAGTGACATGGAAAGCCCCGTGCAGGGTCCTATATAGCACTGTTGCGTTGTACCTGCCTACACACGGCCAACACTCCCTCCCACGAGCACCGCCGAGAAGGAAAATCATCACTAAACCCTTCAAATCACAGAATTCCCAGTCAATCTCGCTAACCGACAAAATATTTATCTACTCTCTCCCGAAAGATCTCCCCTCTGGCCAGTAAACAACCTTTTAAATCCGGCCCCTACAGCGGGTACAACTAGTACTCAACACTCAACTGGACTCCCCGGTTCGAACAGAGGTTTCGCGGTATTTTAACACATTACAGGATATTATAATGAATTAAATAAACAAAGGGGGTCTATGTGCAGTTCTTTTTTAACCGGGCCGCGGGAGGGTTATGGCAAGTCGTGTACTCAAGCCGTACGTACGGGAATTCCTTTCACATACAGTACGTAGACGTAGATAGTTCCAAAGTAAACGTATTAGTAGCGAGCCGTATGCTCGAGCTGTACCAAGGTGCGTAGCTCTGTAGCCCTGTATGTAGTGTAGAGTGTCATAGACGGGAAAACTTCATGTAGACGAAATCATTATGATAACCGCGGTAGCAAACCCGTAAGCGCCTCCCGCGCAGGGGGAAAACAAATAGTGCAGCTTCTCACCAGTTGTAATGTGCAGTCTAGATAGGTGGGTTGTAAAAGGAATGGAGTAAGTGACATGGAAAGCCCCGTGCGGGGTCCTATATAGCACTGTGGCGTCGTGCCTACAGATCCTGTCTCAGCCACCGCTATTTCTAGAACCACCCATCGAAGCCCTCAATGAGCGCAGGTCGGATTTTTAAACATGAAGATCTGCTATCTAGACATGAACTTAAACTCTTTTGGGCAAGATGTGGATCTATACCCTCTATACCCACTTCTAAGCAGCAGATAAATAGTGGAGTTAGGCAACCTAAACGTGCTATAAAAAATTACTACCTAGGTACGCGCTTTATATACCTACATATCTAGAGGGACTCCGTTTAACTCGGCCGCCGTCTACGGTCCGGCTTTCGCCCCAGCTGGCCTTTGTACAATCTAATTTTTTATTTTTTATAGTCGTGTTTAATATATTTGCAGCCGAGTTCCTAAAGGTCCAACCTTCCCGGGCGGAGCCCTCTAGATATATAGGGCGCGTAACCTCGTAGGTAGGTAGGTATGTAGTAATTTTTCGTAGCGCGTTTAAGTGGACAGGCATATGTAGGGATTTTCCTAAAAGGGTTTAAGTTCCTGTTTAGATAGCAGTTCTTCATGTTTAAAAATCCGACCTGGTTCTCCCAGTGGCGCCGTAGCACCTTTGGCGAAGGATATAATCGGCGTGGGCGACTTGATTTTTCGTCCACCTACGGAATACTGTTTATTTGTTTTAAAGATAAACAGGGAAAAGCTCTACTAATTGTTTAGTTATAATTAAATTTTAATTTATTTGTTTTTATTTTCTAGTTTAAGTAAGTATAAGCTTTTTTATAAAGTAGCAATAAACTATACCTAGGTATTTATCTTGTTTTTATAAAGCGGCTATATATCATAAACACCTCGGCACCATATATACCTCACTTATAAACACCCTGCTACTGCTCCTACCCTTAATACATGTGTTAAACATTAGCTTATATGTTTGGAGTGCCTTGTAGATCTTTAAAACGCAAGCAGGCGTAGGGTACCCAGGATCTGCGCTGCGTGGGGACTCCTAACAAGTAGCAGTGAAGCAACAAGAACTTTTTTTAGTTAACAATTGAACGCTTGGAAAAGGCTATCTATTGGTGACCAATATAGAGGAGGATAAGCACGTTTTAAATCCCTCCGGGTGACTAAAGGACAAGGCAATTCCTCTATTCCCTGGCGGTACTACCTACCTCTGTACTTAAAGCCGAAGCCGCACCCCCCCCCCCCCCCATGCGAGGTACCTATCTAGGTATATAGTGGACTCATCCCAGCTTTGGACCGACATCCCCTCTTTGCACCTCATTTTAGCGTGCCACTCACATTTTCCGTTAAGTAGGTCTTCATGTTTCACAAGCCTCAAATTGCTTCAGTAAATATAGAACTAGGTGTTTACGAAACATAAATCCTATATGTCTCTATTCCAGATTCCTTCCTCAGGGTCGTTGTCGGCACCCCAGGCACCGTTTGGGCTCGTTGAGCCGGCACAATTCACATCGAGGCCTAAGCCTGCAAATGAAAAGCTCAGTTGTCCCTACCGGAAACGGAACCCTTTGAGATTTAACATTCGACAATGGCCGAATTGTGCGTCCAATGGATTCAAAGATCTCGCAACACTAAAGTATGTAGGGAGGGTTGCGGTTGATGACAGGAAACCTAACACGATGCTTTAGACGACATATTCGGACATACCATCGTCGGTCTCCCCATTTATGGCCCCAATGTGGAAACGGCTTTGAGAGTGGAGAGACACTTAACGAACGTCCACAAGTACCGACAGATCGGCTGCGTGGTCCCGCAAGCAATGATCCTGAAGATGGTATCGATGACGAGGTGGAACAGTTGCTAGCTGAACGAAAAAACGACCTCAAAATTAGCTCCTGGGGAAATCTGTGGCAGGTTCTGTTCAAAGATGACCAGTATCCGTCTTCAGGTATGAGACGTTTGCTTGCCAGTTGTGGAACTCCTATTTTGACTAACCAGCCTAGACTTTATTGCCCCTCAAGTAGTAGAAATTGACGAGGTGTCCGATACAGTCGAACGTATGTTTGGTTCGTCGCACCGGCCAAACACGTTGGGGAATGAGGATACGTCAACATTCCGCGAAGAATTATCCGATGCTCTTACCCAAACTGTAATGGGCACCTACGATGAAATTCGAGTAGAGCAGCAACCTCTCTGCCGTTCTGACCCCCCACGAGCAGTCGTAGGACTAGTTGATCCAAGTCATTTTTCCGCAAGCCCAGGCCCCGGTACGCCCGAGAACCCAGAACTGAGACGATATAGTTACCCAACTTATCCAGGGTCGTTTATGAATGAGACGAGCCTCGCGAGGCATCAAAATCAGGCGAGACATGGACGAGGGCATGACGATCCGAGCTACAGATGCCAGTGTGGGAAATATTTTACTCGAAAAGATAATTTTATACGCCATGTTCGGCCATGTACGCGATCCAGAACGACTTCCTTCCAATGCCGCTGTGGCGATGTGTCGGCGGATACTGGCGATGACTGTATTACGCACCTCAATAATTGTGGCAGCGTAGGACCAGGTCGCCCCAAAAGGAAAAAAACCGTGTAGTGCCAAGCTAGTTGTCCCTAAAATGGAAAGCTTTGCCGGCGAAGCTCCCATTTTAAATACGTTGAAAATCAAAGTACGAAATACTTTAATTTAAATTTTTATACGTATCTACTAGTTAACCCTATAACTTATATTAAATAAGGTAACCGGCCCCCTCACGGCCCGCACCGCTGCGGCCCAGCCAGAATAGGTGAGGTTCCTATACAAATCAACCAAACTTCAACAATAAATAAAACGCCACAGAAAAATTGTAAAAATATACGACCGGTATTATATAAAGCAGAGAAATCGAAAGACTTTTATAAAAATTTTTTAATTTATTTAATAAAGGATTGCATTAAAAAACGCAAAATTTTAATTTTTTTATTAGTGTAAAGTGGTGCACTAGCAGGTTTATATGTAAATCGCTAACAAATCTGCTAGTACTATATGCTGGGTTAAGAAACTTTATGTTTAGAAATATAGTTTAAAGCCGAATAAAAGCGGGGACCTATTATTTTCTATTTTTTATAAAATAATCCGTATTAAAAAATAATTTAATCCGAAGCCCGATTACCTTTACGATTTTTATTCGCGTTGTTATTAAAAGTATTGTGATTTTTTAGGTGTTTTTTATGGCGTTATTTTATATGGAGATTCTATACAGTGGCCCCACTGTGGAAAACCGCTATATAAAATTACGCAACAAAAAACACCCAAAAAATCACAATACTTTCAACAACAACGCGAATAAAAATCGTAAAAATAATCGGGCTTTAAATTAAATTATTTTTTAATACGGATTACTTTATAAAAAATAGAAAATAATAAGTCCCCGCTTTTATTCGGCCTTAAACCATATTTTTAAACATAGAGTTTCTTAACCTAGCGTACAGTGCTAGCAGATTTGTTAGCGATTTATATACAAACCTGTTAGTGCACTACTTTACACTAATAAAAAAATTAAAATTTTGCGTTTTTTAACGCAATCCTTTATTAAATAAATTGAAAAAAATATGTTTTAATACTTCGATTTTTCTGCTTTATATACCGCCGGTCGCTTATTTTTGCGATTTATTCTGGAGTTTATATGTGGTGTTAGATTTGGCTGATTTGTATAGGAATTAGGGTGGCCGCAGCGGTGCGGGCCGTGAGGGGGCCGGTTACCTTAATACACTTTTATTTAAGTAGGTATTAATTAATTAAAGGGCTGTAGAGACTTTTAAAGTTTAAGGCGGTTTTAAATATAAACTTTTTAAGTTTTACTTTTTTTTATATTTAATTATTATTGTTAATATATGTTTAAAAAAGCAAAGCTTTTTAATTAATAGCTTAATATTTAAGTGTTAAAAATATTCGTTTAAAGCAAAATATATAATGTAAAAAAAATACGATGTTAAGTTTTTTTAACGTGGTTTATTATGATATAAATTAACTGTTTAATCTTTTAATAAGCATTTTCCTTTCCCTTTATTATATCGGAGAAAATATACCGGTTATTATAAGTGATAGTTCTTTAACTAGATCGGTTAAAGCGTGCGCTACTTGTTAACTACGCACTCGTAGGATAATATTCAGCAAATCATTATTTCAGGTATTTTCTCCCAAATAGCGGTAAGGGGAAACCATTTTACCGCACTTTCAACATTAATCCTAAATCTCTTCTATATCTTTAATGATCGAGCTAAGTGGGTTGAATTGCGTTCATGATCGTTGTGCTCTTTATATCTAGATATTTCCTTTATTCCTTACAAAACCTTAACCCCTTTAGCACTCTTAGTGTCGTATTTATCTTGATTTTCATCGCTCCTATTCACCGCTAGGATGCCGAGCCTAGCCCGCGCTCCGGGGTTGAAACATGACCCTGCAAAAAACGCCATGCAACCCTCGATGGAATACGGATCTTTCGGCAACACATGCATATTCACGCATTAATAGCCGCGTCCACCAGAAAACAACATCCTACTCAGAAATGACTGCAATCTGATGTTCGACGTCTTGATGATCTTGAGCCGTGGCACAGTGGCCGTCATCACCCCCTGGGTAACTCTGCAGTCAGGTCCCGTTTTCCCATTCTATACTTGAGCGCTACTCGGAGTGGATCACTGAGCCTTGAATCTCCGGTAAAAGGTTCATGGTAAATGTTGTCCATGGCGGAAATTAGTACATCAACGTTTTCGTCTGAGCGAGGGTATCGGGGTCGAAAGGCTTCAGTCTACTACCGCAAGACAACGGTCTTCAATTGGGAAAACTCGCAAAGAATTCAGATTTATTCCTCGAAACCGCGTAGCTGTCATATTCCGCCGCGATGGCATTGCTAAGAGGCACCGGATTTAAATATATATTTTCGTTGGGATTGAGCGCAGGTATTGATGGCTGATCACCTAAGTAAGTAGTATTTCTTGGACCAGTGCAAATTGTTTTGAGTGAAGCTGAGATAAGTGATGTTTGGCCAGGGTTCGGTTGCACACGTGCCGAGTACGAACCGAAAAACGGGGAATCGTTAGGAGATTGCTACTGGAGCTCAATATGACTGAAAGGTCGTATATCTAACTAAAACATAATTTGGTCTCCTGCCTCCCGGATCCCCCCAATGCAATTGCCAGTAGCACCTGATTGCCCAGTTGACAAGCTACCATCAATATAATTACCTAGGAGTGGCATTATCTCGATGTCTGGACAATCTTAAACACCACTAAGAGAAATAATTGAGGAGGCAGACGTTGTACACGGGGCCGGTTGAATAGTAGGCCTGACGATAATGTCCTCTAGAATATTGCCGTTAAATTCACGCTGAGCTCCGAAATGATCGAATCTTAAGGTTAACATCCCCTAAGTACCACGTTATTCTCCCAAATAAAAGATGCGACATTAGGGTGACCATGTCTAAAGTTATTGGAAAGCTTTGCTTTCCCGAGCACGTATTAGCAATAACAATTAAGTGCGAGGGAAGGCGGAGCTTGGGAAATTTATATCCGGAACCCCCTTAAACTCTAAAAGTATCTGCAGCTTTTGGTTTAAAGCTTATCTATTTACTATATAACAGCATATCGCTTTATATAAGTTATCAAGTTAGCTTTAAAAATTTAAATTAAAGTGCTTTGCACTTTGATTTACAGCGTATTTAAAATAGGAGCTTCGCCGGCAAAGTTTTCCATTTTAGGGACAACTAGTTTGGCACTACACGGTTTTTAGGACAGATCTTGTTGTACACATATCAGGAAATGCCTTTCCTGCGCCGAGCGATACAACATCTTTCCCATTGAAAAACAATATTCCAGTTCGGTTGGGGGACGCTGGTGACATACCGTAGAATTTTAATTGCCGTGTTGAGCCCTACTGCCATGTCAGCAATTTATCCACGATCGGTGTCACTAGTGACAGAGCGGTCCTGAGATGCATGTGATCAGCGGTCCACACAAGTCAAGTAATTCTTTGGTTGACTGCCAAATAACTTGACCAATCAAAGCAAAACAACAATTTCAATTTACTTGCCATAGCAAAACAAAGATTTCTATTGCTTGCAAATACTTGTTAATTAATATTTAAATAATTTAAGTAATTCTATTCATTTTTATACTGTTTTTACAGGGTATATTTGATAAGAAATATAGATCTGTAATACGGATAATCGCCTTTATCGATAGCCTTTATCGATAGCCTCTATCGATAGAGGGTCCAGATTCGTACGAGCGATCTTTCCCTCCTCACCTGCTTTCCCTCCTCACCTGCTTTCCCTCCTCACCTGCTTTTCCACCTCCCACGAAGGGTTGGTTTCGGTAGGACAGAGGTTTTTGCCTCCAGCTATTCGAGCCCTAGTAAGCGTTCTATAGTGATCATATGATACGGAAGGTACTACTGCCACCCCAAACCTCGCAGACACTCCCTTCACTTCATGATTCCTTAGATTTGAGCACTGCTTCATTAGCAGATTTGGCCAGGTCTCTGAGAACTGCTCCAAAGTTACTATTCTAGGTAGTAAGATCACTTGTCGTTGCTCAGAATCACTTCGCATCCTTCTTGTTGGCCATTATACGTTCGACTACGCAACAGCGCGTTTACTAGGACTCGAGTATTAGAGGCTTATGCTCCCCCCAATACATGCGTTCAAACCAACCCGTGTGCATAACCTGTGAAAGGCGTAAAAGGGTTGATGGAGATTCTGGTGCCACTCCATCCTTGACGTAGGTGACAACAACAATACTACGGCAGGATTTAATGACTAACAGAAACGCTATAACCCACACAGCGACTACTTGGGTGTATAGTATTGCTCTGTGGAGTTGATCATCCCGATGCTACCGTTACCCAACATCTCCAGCGTATAAATTGGTAGTCTAGACTAGCTGAGGTTTTGTCCGCGCTGCGTTCTAGTAGCGACTTATACTACGTCACTACTACAGCCCTAGTTTAGCTAAGCCCTAATTATCGGACTCAGAGCGGTGTTCTGCGAGATTTACCAGGAGATATTAACTACTCTCTTCTCGCCCTGAAATAATATATTCTTTATCGCTTCGCAAGTATGAACAGAGCGTCTCCAGCGTCCACAATGGACTGTGGTTTCTTCGCAATTTTGCGAATATGGCAACCTTCCGCTTCTTTCGGGGCTAACACCTTGACTTCCATCTTCATTGCTTCCAACACTGCTACGACTTGGCCCTCTTCAATGACGTCGCCCGCTTTAACCTCGATCTTCCATAGATTCGCGGCCATTGGCGATGAAATAGTGACGGAGTCGCTATCTTGAGCCACTACCTCCTCCTCCACCGCTTCATTCAATGCCACCTCCGCAGCCCACTCTGTATAGAGTTCATTCTCCTCCGCCTCTCGTTCACTTATTCCCTCACGCTGTTTCCTCTTAAATTCAATGACATCAGGGTCGGCTTGGGATTGATTCATAGTCTCGAAAGCTTTCTGGAAGTCGAAAGTTGACGGCGAAATTTGCCATTTGTATCTTCCAGCAAAGTAGTCTCGGGCAAGGGAATCATACTCTTCAATGCTGACCTCAAAAAATCTAACTTTGTCAAAAGGCTTCAGAAGCCAAGGTTGCTCTGCCGTAAAACCAGGCTTGGTGCCGAAAGTATCCCACATCTCCAGGGACCTTGCCGCAATCATGTAGCCACCAGGTGCCTCTATCGAATAGCCTGCCAAAATCGAACCGCCGTAACCGATGGTGCCCCCTGGTGTAGAAACTCTGGTCGGGTTATACTTCTGGCAAGTAAGGCCCTTTGGGCTGAGGGGGAAGAACATTGGTGCGCCGCAGTAGAAGCCCACTGCCGGTACAACAAATTCTGTTTCCAACATCACGTCGAATACCTCGCGACGAGTGGACAGGCCGTTGTTTTTTCTGATATATTCTACGTTATCTGGAAGATATGCTGCCTTGTTCCGGGTAGTTTCCATGTATCGCCGGATACACTGCTCGATTTCTGGGTGATCCATTACGAGAGGAAGTCGAACCTCCCGGCAACTGATCGGCACGTTGACTGTGGTATCAATCTGCGAATGAATCTCATTGACTCGGTTTAAAAGTTGCTGCTGAGATATCTCAAGTGGATCGTACTCGATCATTGTTGACGAGATATGGGGTGTGAGGAGAAGTCTAGCGTCGACTTGAGATTGAAGCTTGTCTATCAGAAGCTTCACACGGCCAATTATGCTTACGTCAGCTGATTGCTCCCCTATCTCAACTAAGAGAAACCTATCCCCACCCTGCAACCGAGTTAGAATTCTACTTCCCAGTAAAATAAATAAAGGTGTATCGACTCGTACCTGCCGATAGGTGACCTTGGGCGGCGATTTACTCTTGCCAGGTGACGGAATTGTTTTCAAGATTGCACCGTTCTGCAAAATAGTCGCGCGTGGAATGTAACGTGGGAATACGTCGGAAGTGATAGTCTTGCTAGAGACGACCCGGTAGATCGCTGCCAAGTATGCATCTACTCGTGAGATTTGCGTAACGGCATTTTCAAATGACACTGGGGTCAAAGTGAATGCATCACCCGGCCTGAGCTGGCCAAGCTTCCAGAGATCTGCAGAAATCACTGTAGACGAGCAAATAAAACCTCCGAGGTTGGGGCTGTCCACTGTGAATATGCACGGCGAGTCACCTCCCCAGTTCATTCCGCCAGGAGACGGATAGCCATAACTACCCTAGAGTTAGCATTTCAGAGATCAGAAAGTGATGGGTTGCGGGGTATGTTACTCCAAGTAATTAGACGGATGGGAGCCGGCCTCCCCTCCGCTTCGTCGTGCCCATTGCGGTGTTGGCCCTAACAATCGAACGCCAGATCTACTAGAGTTGTGACCAACCTTCCACCTGGTACTGTACAATAGGTTTCTATCATCGGTCGTGATGATGTCTTCTGAATCGTGTGGCCCTTGAAGGACATAAACTTCTTCGATACTCATGTCTGGGATCATATGTGGCGGTAATTCAAAATCGTCAGGCTCTATCGGAGGAGTTGATTCCTCGGTCTGTATATGTAAGAAATCCCCTACACGTAGCGGTCGCCCCTGGTAGCCTCCGTACTTCAGGCTTGGGGTTGTTGATTTTGAGCCAAAAACTGATGGGATTTTGGGAAATCCTCCTCTAACCGCAAGATACATACGACAGCCGGCCCCAACTATTGTGCCAATTTTCAGTCGTTGACCTGCTCCAATAAAGAGAGACGACCATGTCGGCCGTTCTTTTCCGTCGATCGTGACTATACAGTTGGCACCACAGACCGCAATTTTCGACGAAGACGTGAATAATAGCTCAGGTCCTATTAATGTCATTTCTAGCACTTCAGTGCCGGTAGGGTTACCGACAAGGATATTAGCAATGCGAGACGAGAGGTTGTCCATTGGGCCACTCTTCGGGATTCCGTAACCAATTGAAGAACGTGCAGGAAAATCCTGGATAGTAGAATAGGAGCCGCCCGAAATGACATCAATTCCGCACGGTTTATACGGGAAGTGGGTGTCAAGGAAGGTCGTCAAAGCTCGCCCATTAGCAAATGCCTTAGATGAGATGATCGCTCCCACAAATTCGAGATTAGTGGGAGGGCCCTCCAAAACGACGCCCGAGGAGCAGATCCGACTCATCTTTTGCACTGCTTGCTCCCTTGTAAGCGCATGGACCATTACTTTCGCCAGCAGGGGATCTGAAGCTGTTAATACCCGAAACAGATCATTTTCGTGATGGATTTTTACCATAGTGTGAACTAACGTTCTGTCCCCTTTGGATCCACGTATCTACTCTCGCGTCTTTTGTCGAGGGCCATCGGACTTCTTGGAAGAGCCCTGGACTCGGTGCAAAGTCACGATACGGGTCTTCTGCATAAATGCGAGCTTCAATAACTGCACCAGAAGGAACAGTATTTTGTAACGCTAGCAGCTCGGGTAGAGGGATTCCACCCTGTCCTGCCCTTTCAAAATCTGCCTGGCGCAACATCAATACTACAATGTCGATATTATACCACAGTTCCGTGATGCCATGCTCGACTTGCAATCTTGCTGTTTACACGCTGAAGTCAGTGACTACTGAAAAGAGTAAAGTTTAAGCTCATGTTCCAGGACCATGCAGGAGCAATGAGGCCCAAAACCTGGCAAAGGAGGGAATTAATGACTTCAGGGGTCTGACTGTTCATCTCCAAGAAGAAAAAGTCGCCAGTGTTGTCATCGACGAGGAACTCTACAGTCCCTGCCGATTTATAATTAAGCATCGATGCATAAGTAGTCGCACATTTCGAGAGTTTTTGTCGAAGCTCTGGATGAACTTCGACAAAAGGGCTGGGACATTCCTCGATGACCTAGAGGATCAAAAGGTTGGGGGGAATCAGCTTCTGATATCAATCTCGAGGGTTTCAGAAGCTATATACTTTTTGGTGTCGTCTCTGGATACTGCATTCACGCTCGCCGAAGTGAATGATATCAATGCCATTGCCAAAGACTTGGACTTCAATATGGCGGCTTTGGGAATAGTACTTTTCGAGAAACACCCCCGAGTTCTTGAACAACCTTTCGCCGCTTCTTTGCACCATCTCGAAAGCACGTTGAATATCCTCGGAAGAATGACATATCTGCAAACCCATCCCACCTCCACCTCCAGTCGCCTTGAGCATCACCTATGTGCCTTTGCTTAGTATACAACCCGTAAGGTTCCACGCGTTAGCTCTTACCGGGTATCCTAGATTCTTCGCTGCACTCAATGCTTCATCTTCTGAACCCAACAAACCTGTTCCCGGGATGATAGGCACCTTAGTCGCGTTCGCAATCTCTCGCGCGCGGTGTTTCAGACCCATAGCTGTGATAGACTCGGGCGATGGACCCACGAAGGTTATACCCGCGTCGATAACCTTGCGTGCGAACACAGCATTCTCACTCAAGAATCCGTAACCGGGAATCACGGCGTCGGCTGAGCATTCACGACAAATTCGAAGGATATCGTCTCTGCCCCACAGAGTCAAATTTTAAAACGCTACAAATGTCATAAATGCTCAAGGAGGACCTCGAGTAAATGCACGTACATGTCCAAGTATCCTGACGTACCATCCCCCGACAGCTGCACAGCTTCATCAGCCAATACCACGTGGAGTGATGTGGCATCTGACGGAGTATATATGGCCACGCTCGTAAGGCCTAGGTCTCGCGTAGCATGAATGCATCGCACGGCGATCTCTCCACGATTAGCGATCAACACCTTAGTGATGCTAGTCAATTGTAGACGGCCCATGATATGTTCTGTCGTCGGACGTGAAAGTACGAGAAACAAAGCCCCAGCAACACCGCAAATATGACTATAGTACTGTATGAGTGGTGGAGGGAGGAAGGAAGCCGGGGTCGGAAATAACAAGTACGATAATAGGTACCGCCGTTATCTGGCTCCAGCTAGGATGTCCGGCTGCGGTAGCGGGGCCGGCGAAATTCGGCAATCATGTGTCCAAACCTATCGTATTAAGATGTCTCAGACGCATAGCCCAGCCACTAGGTTCGCAATCATCTGGTGTTGGCCGATGAACGCCAAGCGTTGTGCTGCAAGTCACCCTCGCCCCACCACCACTGTGCTATCTGGAGATTACGGAAGGGGACCATGCGGTACGGTAATAGTGTTCGGACCCGTGGATCCAATCGCTACTCGCTTCTCCCTATAATATTTGTATTAGCGTAAAGAGCAGTACGCAAGGATCTGTCGAAATGGGAAGTCCAAAAGAAATGTTGGGCGATAAGCTCGCAGGCCAACCGGCTGACAGTATCCAATTACCATCCATGTATTCACAGCTTGATTTGCCATCGCAAGCCGAATTAAACCGTTCATCACCGTTATCACTGACTGACAGTTCCTTAGTGTTGAACCTCACAGTTTATATCGGCCAAAACGCGGCGGTAAAAAATACCCTGTCGGGTTAGTCTACTGGGGCTGCCGCAATTGGCACCGGAGGCCGATAGCAGATCCATCGGACAAGACCCGGGGGTGGAGTGTGGGGCTGGTTATACAGAAGATACCTACCTAGGTACCTATAGTAACTCACAATAGAAGCTCCAACGCTACATACTTACCTAGGTAGGTAGCCTGTGCAATCACCCTCATAGTAGATATCGCTACTCGAGAATAAATTTGTGAGCTTAAGAGCTTCTCTAGTAGTTTCTTGGCATTAATTTCGAGCTAGAAAATTGAGCATCGAGATGGAAGCATTTCTGAAGAAGGTTGGCATGAATTGCGACATGGGCGAGGGCTTTGGGAAGTGGAAGATGGTATGCCAATACCGCATAAATACCACCGAGAATATAATCCATTGCAATCGTCACAAAACGCCATAGCTAACCGCAATTGCATGTTCCTGGAACCAGGGTCCCGACGAGGAGCTTATCAAGCTCATAGATTACGCCAACATAGCATGCGGTTTTCACGCTGGAGATCCCACCATTATGCTGAAGACAATCCGGCTCGCGAAGGAGCACGGAGTCAAGATTGGCGCTCATCCTGGACTTCAAGGTGCGTTCACGCCGTCCCTTCATGCACATAAATACGCAGTCTTTGCTCTGTAGCACCCGATGATTGACGCCCGAGCATAGATATGTTCGGCTTCGGACGGCGGAAAACAGAAATCCACCCCGACGACATGTACGCCATGATACTGTACCAAGTTGGTGCTTTGAAGGCCATGCTGGACGCTGAAGGGGTACCCCTGAGTCACATCAAGCCGCACGGGGAGTTGTTTTTCTACATGCAGCGTGACCTCGATATCATGGATGCTGTCCTGCGTGCCTGTGCCGTCTTTGGCGTGCCAGTATTTGGCTCCAAGGGTACGGATCATCAGAAGGTCATGTGTGAAAAGTATGGGCTCATCTTTGTCGAGGAAGCCTACACCGACCTTCAATACAACAAAGACAAAAAATTGATGCCGGTGAGCGAAAGCAAGATCGCGACGGTTGATGACATATACTCCCGGACCATGTCGATTGGCTTGGAGGACTCGGTAGTCGATAGTGAAGGAAACGTGTTTGAAATTGGTTTCAAAGGGAAGCCTTTCTTGTTCTGCATCCATTCCGATATGCCGGCTGCGCTAGAAAACGCGAAGGCTTGTCGAAAGGGCATCGATGAGATCAATGGAAAGCGTGGGTGGTAATTCTCTGTCAGCCACACTTCTCACTACCTACTTTAGCTGTCTCTGGGATGGGCATCCGACTCCTCGTTTTGGATAATCCCGAATGGCCTAATAATAGTAATGTCGGTGTCGTAAGTGATGCCAATGAAAAAAAGAGAATGGGAAAGAAGGAAGCACAGATAATTTCTGATATAGGCGAAGGAAGAGCTACAAGTTGCGTTTCATCCATGCTCCTCAAATTAATATATTACATATCAATTCTATATCGGAAACAATGGCTTTATAGCACAGTCCTATGCTGGAGCCTTCATATTCAACTAGTAATTATGTTTGGGTGAAGGGTCCCTGATGCATGTGTGTCACACGGCCAAAGGCCAAAGGCCAGATGCCTACGCCTGCCAGCCTTCCGGCCAGAAATACAGCTTCCCAGCGAGACATACAGGCTCAGAGGCCGTAATCATTGGTCGGCGATTATCGCAGGATTCGTATTATTTACGGACTTGGATCGGAAGTACCTAAAGGAGGGGTAAGCTAAAGGCCAAGGGCACGGGCCCCAAGGCTGTCTATAAATAAATGGCAAAGGGCGAGGTTACATCGGGAGACGAATTATGAATCCAAGGACCCTTTAGACCCAAAGAGAATTGTTGGCTGAATATGAACACTGTTCCAAGCTCTTAAGCACATGTCACAATGTCTGTAGCCTTAGCGTTGCTAGCTGGTCCGGGCGAGATACAATATCTTGTCAGGGAAGGAGGGAAGATGGTTCAACCCCTAGCAGCCGAGGCGGTGCAGGCTTTCGAAAAGGCCAATACTAAGAACGCCACAATGTAAGAGATAGAAGGTAGGTAATGAAAACAAGCTCTCCATGCCAACGATCTGATTCTGTTCAACCCTCTGCTGGAAAATTGGAACATCGTGGCGTCGTGGCGTCGAGTGAGATACATTGCATTGATAGGGAAGCGCCTGGCCCCCAAAAGGCGTACTTGAGATCTAGAACCACTTTATCTATGCGTCCTAATGGCGATTAAGTGGGATGGATGATTGGGATGCCAAGGAATAGGGGCATCCGCGAGACCTAGCATTCTCACTTTTGAAGCCTTAAACAAACTGCGCTGTTGAAGGTTGATTAAGCATTCTACCCCTAGAGTTTCATGGGGGCGGCCTTTGTTCTTGGCACAACTCACAGTCTGACGGCTAGTTGGACGTGGACGTGGTCCATGGAGGATGTATACGGATATATAAGAGCTTGTTCTTCCTCCTTCATTGAGAAGACATACGGCTCAACAGACCACAAAAGCTCAATATTCTCTACACTATATGTTACCAACGATTAGAACACTACAATCCGTGCTTCTATTATCAAAAATGCACTTCATCCAGTTTCTAGCTCCCTTGAGCCTCCTTAGGCCAACTTTATGCCTAGCCATGCCATCTACCTCTGAATGGGTCGACAGAATCTCCAAGCCCCTTAAACCCATCAGTGAAGACAACCAGCTCCTTGCCCCCCACGGCGAACCTGGTAAGAGGCAGATCCTCGAGGAGCTACAGAGTAAGCCGGAACTGCACATTACCGTCTCCCATCATAAGCTAACAAAAGAATTCACTCCGCAGCCGCGATCGACATTGGCAGTATTGTCATGGACGTAATCAGCGACATAGTCGACGACCAGGAGACAACGGAAATCAATTTCGTCGCGAGCACGGTAGATACGCTCCGGGCCCAATTCCCCGACATGAATATACTCGTATACCACGACCAAGACAGCGGGTATAACCTACATGATTATCAGTATACGCACGTGGAGGTTGATCTGAACAACTGGTTCGGTACAACCAAAGGGTACGAGGTCTTTGTTTTTGACCATGGGTCTTTCGATCTCGCTGGCGATGGTGGGTTCAGTAATTGGCGTATTTGGGGCTGTTTTTCGAGGAACGATAATCATGTCGACTTTTCCCCGATCTCTACTTGCTAGCAGCCAAGGGCTGCTGTTCTGGTGCGGCGAGAGGGTTATAGGTAGTTCACAGGTGGATTGAAGTATTATAGGGGTTGGATCTCAGTAGTATTGGTACTGAAATTCCTATCGTGTAACTTGGGGATGTAAGACTAGTGTAGAACGAAGGGAACTTGATTTTTATTTTTTTTTTCCTATATGAATTTTGTTAGCTCAATGAGGAAAATTATTTGTTGTTAAAATAAATATGTTTTTATTTCTTGCTACGTGGTAGTCCAATCCTTTGCACTAGGCCGTTACATGTCAGTGCTCTTCACACAGGGGTCTTTCAACTATTTTAACTCAACCTTTTCATAGCTATCTTAAAGATATCGGGGCGTTGGACTCGAATTCATCGGGTTGACTCAGTTCCCTGATTTGCCAATTTTCTCCTGCGTCCAGCCCCGAACCCAACATCCGCGAGGGCCTGTATATTTATTGCACCACATACACAGACCAAGACCTTTGGGAGAGGTACATTGAGTATATCCGGAATGCTGTCACGAACCCCCTTTCCCACTTCCCAAGCACAAGCCCGAAAGTGATTACTCACGGTTGAAAATATGCGGGATTCATTTGAACTTCTTATTAAAGAAGACAACAACTGGGATAGCTTGACACTTTTTTAAATATTACGAGATATTGAGTATGCCAACATTATGTTGATATGTAAAGCCGCCAGTTTGTTACACCGTTCGGCTCATTTTTTTTAACTTTGGGGGTCTCCAGTCTTTGCAGTTGACCGGCTTACTATCCTACGTTGGTAATATAGAACGGAAACATGTGTAAACACCTTTCTTAACCATTCGTTTTAGGTTATTTCGATCATTTTGCTAATGTTCCCGATGCTTAGATTTGCATACTGGGTTAGTTAGTTTTATGACCTCATTTTTCTTAACGGCGAAATGGAACGGATATTGAGAGGAAATATGCATAATTTTGAGGCCATTGTTTTAGTGGGCGTTAGGGGAAGGTAGAGGGCTGTTAGCAACAAACGCTCTGTCGAACTTCTTCATGGGGTATTATACGAGGGTGCTAGGCGAGTATTTTATGCTATACTATGGAAAATTAGCCTCAACGAGTCACTAAACAATATTTTTCGCGCTGCAGTCTTTAACATTTTAATGTTGCTAGTATTAAGGGTCTTAGGGAAATGGGCAGTCTGGATAAGTGGGTTGTAAAAGGAATGGAGATAGGTAGGTAATACATGGAAGCCCCCGTGCGGGGTCTCACATATCCACTGTCCGTCGTACCTGCCAATTAAGTCGCCTGTGCGGGGTGTTGGTCGATTTACTGTAAATGCGCCACAGGATAATGTGGCTCAGGTGACGGCTGTGGGGTCTGGCTGGCTTGTACATACTGTACCCAGCCGCAAAAGAATTGCGCGCGACGTCACGGCCTTTTTTTTTTTCAGCAGCAAAGAGTGCAACCAACCAACGAACCAACACATTCAAACCTCGCAATCGCAATTCGAACAACTCCCACTCCCACTGTCTCAACCACACCCGTCCATCTCCCGCCTTTTCGCTCCCGCACACAATGGATCACACCCGGGATCCCTGTCCGTGGGTCGTTCTCAACGACTTCGGCGGCGCCTTCGCGATGGGTGTAAGCCCCAGCCCACTACCGGCCCCTCGTCTCGATGCCATGCGTTAACTAACCAACTCCCCTCACAGGCGGTAGGCGGCACGATATGGCACGGTGTCAAGGGCTTCCGCAACAGCCCCTACGGCGAGCGACGGATCGGCGCACTCACGGCCATCAAGATGCGAGCCCCCGTGCTCGGCGGCAACTTCGGCGCCTGGGGCGGTCTCTTCAGCATGTCCGACTGCGCGATAAAGGGCCTGCGGAAAAAGGAAGATCCGTGGAATGCGATCGGCGCCGGCTTCCTCACCGGCGGTGCCCTCGCCATGAGAGGGGGTCTCCGCGCCGCCAGAAACGGTGCCATCGGATGTGCCGTGCTGCTTGCTGTCATCGAGGGCGTGGGCATTGGGGCGCAGAGATTGATGGCCGGCAGCACAAAATTAGAGGTGAGATCACCATTCCCTGCCCTGCTTTGCTTTTTCCTCGCCTGTATTATTAACATGTCCATAGCTCCCGCCGACACCCTCGTCGTCACTTGAAGGTGGTAATGCGCCTGCTCTGGCATAAGCGAAGACGCCCATCACTCCCCCACGTTGTTTTATATCCTCACGACATCATCGGTGCTCGGCGTTGGTTTTGTTTTCAGGTCAGGACCTTTACATTGTACATCATCATAAGTTCTCACTTAGACACCCCGAGACTTAATTCCTTCCCACTCAATAACAATACTGTAACGCAAGCCGGATTGGCATTGTAACGCACTAGGTCCCTTACAGGTAGAGCGCTATGTCGATAAAGACGAGGTTCCCTTTTTGCAAGTAGCATTATCTCCAACTTGGAGCCATTTCAGCGGGTAGGACTGTTGGGGAAAAAGTCATTGCAATTGATTTCCAGGTCATCAATACAACCACGTTTGTGTCGAGATCGACTTTTGCCCCTCCTCACTGTCTATTTGACTTTCGGCATTTGAAGTCTTGAAGACGCAAGAACGGCAAAATCAGGCCATGCGCCGCGAAACCCTCTTCGCAAGAACTAGCAGATACGGTGGTCTTGCAGGTGTAATGTCAATGCGCTAGGTACAGACAGACAGGTATTCACATCATGTTTAATCAGCCTAGTCGTGGATAATAACCCAAGTCCTAGCTAGACAGGGCGATATGATGCACTTGTTGACCGCCGTCAGTTACAGGCGACCACGTTGTGATGGTTTCCTCTGTACAAAAGGTTTCTACTAGTGATTCTTGTATTTTATCGCGGCCTAATGAGGACCATGTTCCCCTACAGAGGCAAAAATAAATAAAATATAACCCCCCGAGGAACAGGATTGACAGTCCTGCGAGTTGAACCCCGCTAACCCCGCCCCTCCCCCCCTCCCCCCCCACCAAAGTGCCTTATTGGCATGTATGTAGGTGAAATAGTATGCCAGAATGATTGTCAGCCATATTTCATATGCATATTTACTTAATAATAATATTGTAGATACCTTGTTAACTGCTCGTATTTTGGTGGCATTCTTTCTGATAAAGCACTGTATATCCGCAGACTACAATTCTTTACATGACTATTTATCTCTCCCTCTTTGTCACATCCTTTTCTCCTACCCTTGACTACCTAGTTTTCCTCGTTTTTATTTTCTTCTATCGATCCCGAAAAATCATGTCTTTCGTTTCATTTCGTCTGACCTTTTTCCGTTTGCCCAGTGAGCGTACCATGTCACACCACATGGCTTGATATGCCTTCTATTAAGATCACCTACACACACGATTCTACCTTCACGAACGTCCTATTTTCACTAAGGAGTTGAACCGTCAAGTTTTCTCAAGAAGCCGCAGAAAGTCGACTGGATCCTAGGCTGTATTCTGTCGCAGTACTACTGGGAGGCGATGACTTTCTCGTGACACTCGATCCTGCCTGCTGCGTCAGTACATATTTGAAAAGACATACCAAAAGAACTGACCCATAACTCTCGCGAAGTTCTCGCATCAGTGGCTCATTGATACTCTCGTTCATTGGCGCAAGAATTCCCTTCTCAGAAATAGTGCCATCAAGTACCAGTTTAGTAGCTATTGAGCGATAGTATTAGCATTTCCCATCGTGTCATTCATAGGCATAGTGGACTTGCCAACTGCACAAGGTATCCCGACTAAACGGGCCATGGCAAAATATTTCTTGGGGTCGCCATTCTCGCACAACGTCGAGGTGCGCGTCTCACGGCGGCCGTCCTGGTGCTCAATGACAAACTTGTGCTGCAGCATGACTAAATCGCGCTCCCCCTGCTCATACTGCATCTTCTGCTCGAGTGTCGCACACAGTGTGTCCAGAGGGTTACCCCTGGGCGTGATCGGCTCCGCCGAGAACAGGCCGAGCCATTGTAGCCCGCTAAGAATGCGCTGCTGCTCATCAGGCGAATCGAACTTAGCCTTGGAGAGGATTGCGGTCTCGAGATCCGCGGCACCCGTTGACGCCGCGCCGACGATGGCCTTGGTCGCCTCCTGCCACGCGATGGGCTTGGTGAGTGCCTCAAGCGGTGCGTCCTCGAGAAACCCGAGATCTACTAGGACGCGCACGAATTCTGGGAAGCCCTGGTACCGCAGGGTGCCACGTACTATTGTCTGGGCCTCGGGGATGCTGTAGCGTTCCTTGTAAGGTGTCGAGTCTCGGTTAGGGTACGCCACGAAAGCGTAGCCTGGGTAGATAAAGTAAGGCTTCGCGGTGCCCATCAGATCCTTGCCTGCCACCTCGACCACTTTACCATCCTGCCACCACTTTCCGGCGTTGCGCAGGGCCAGTAGCACGCCGCGCGATGACCAGGAGAACTTGTAACCGAGCGGGTTGTCCGAGTTTTCGGCCGCTGGCAAACCGCCGCAGTAGCTGAGGAATTCAATGATTTTGCCGCCCGCCCGGTGCACCTCATTGATTGTCTTGATGGCGTACAGATGGTCGATGCCCTTTAGTATCATATCATGGTTAGTTCTGTACATATGGCACTAGCTTGCGAGGCGTGGCATGGCAGGGGAGAGCGAGAAATGAGCGACGATTTGCGACGTCGCATGTGCTTGCGGTGTCCAATTTGCAGACTGAAGGATTCTGTGCGTAGAGCGACTCACTGGATCCAACCCAATCTCGTTCATGACGGTGATGCCGGCGGCCTTAGCCTCAGCGTCGAGCTCCGTCATGGCGGGCGACACGTAGCTAGTCGTCACGACATGCTTCTTGTTGCGGATGGCTGACTTGATGACAACGGCGTGAAACGTGTAGGGGATCAGGCTGATAACCAAGTCGTGCTGGGCGACGGCGGCGTCGAGAGCCTGGTCGTCAGCGACATCAAGCGAGACAGGGTTGGCGAGCTTGACGCCCTCGGCGAGCTTCTGAGCAGTCTCTATGGTTCTGCAAGCTATATGACGTCTAGTCAGCAGACGAGGGCCTGGCGAAGCAAATACGCAGCAATACCCAAAGAGGAGAAGCCGAAAAAACGAATGAAATGACGGAAGCAAGATTGTTCGCATACCGACTGTTACGGGGATCCCAGCCTCGCTGAGGATATCCAATGTCGGCCGTGCGACGAAGCCCGCTCCCAGCAGGAGTACCTTGCTATACATTCACATCAGCAATGCACAAATGATTTCTAGCTCACGCATGTCTCTCCGGAGACTTACTGTCCAGAAGCCATTTTGATACTCTAAATGACTTCGGTATGAAATATACTGGTGATCTGGGTACTCTGGAAAGGAAGTGAGCTCGCTTTTGGAAAGCTCCAGCTGTTATAGGGCGTGAAGGCGGGAAAGGTTAGAAGCGACATCGGAACCCCTCCATTGATAAAAAACCTTGGTGGATTGCGCTGCTGCAAACCTACTGCAGGTACTGATACTGGTGGCTGAGTTATAGTGGCTGTAGTGGCTGGGGCACTCCGCTAGGGCAATAAGGTACATCCAATGACAACATGCCCTTTCGTAAGTAGATACTCTGTGGCATGCTATGATGCCCCATTTGATCGTAATCCAGGAAACTACTATATATGTTTTACAAGCTTTGAGTAGGCTTGACCAGCGCTTCTAAGAATCCGAGAAAGGCATGGAAGATACCAAAACTTAACGATAATAAAGGGAAAGATGACGCACCGGCGAAGCAGAAGGCCGATAACGGGAGGTAGAGAGATCATAATAGAAGACATCAGGTAGGTGCTAGGTAGGTAAAGAATCAATGGCAAATAGAGAGATAATGCACTAAAGAAGTGGAAAGAACAAACCCGACAGGACACATGCAGCGACAGCAAATCTACTATTCCAGTTACAAACACACATACCGGCCGCGGGTAAACGCTCCGAGGGGTACTATGACGCTTACGAGTCCCATTGTAACTGACGACAAATGGTTGCGGCTCCTCGAGGCTGTATGTCTTGCTGGGAGGCCGTCAGGCGTAGGCACCTGGCTTGGTCCGTGTGACAAAAACCGGGTCGTTCACTGTTGATGCTCTCCTATCTTTTTAACCCCAAATCCGGATGTTCAAGGTCCCCCGCTGTCACGTGTACCGAGTAGCTGGAACAGATGACGTGAATTCTCTTTACTTCCATACTATACATAGCAGGAAACTTACTATATAGTGACGAGAACTTTGGATAGACATTCCACCGGTAGTAGATAAGAAAAAAAAAAAAAAAAAGAGAGCCATCTATACAAGAACAGGCTAATCATATCCTCGGACACAATGACAGATCGCTTTTGGTTAACTAGAGCTCTACTTTCTAGCTTCGGGTTTACACTTAGGGCAAAATAGGCAACAACCTAAATTAGATTCCAGATCTATATCGTAAGCAAGATCTTTCTCCTAACAAAAATTTAGTAATCCGGGGAATCTTCTTGGCATAAGTTATTAGGGCTGAAAACAAATTTATTGGTTGTATGTAGAACACCTATAATAACGTTAGGACTAAGACACATGATGTTGTCTCTAAAATGGACAGCTTTGCTACCGAAGCCTCTCCAATTTGAAGTAGGTATGTCCAGCGACTGAACGTGGTTGAGCTACTGACGCTGTAGAATAGTGACCCGAAGGCTGCCAGACTTTTTAAAGGGATCAAGTACAGTAATTGACGTGGGAGCCACCACGAAGTGTCCTTATACCTATATGGACTATTGCCTCGTACTACATACGCTTTGCCTGAATTTGAGTGCCAGGATTCAATGCAAATGATAGGGCTCTCGGGACCTCCATTTGAATTGCCTAAGGCGGCTAGCTTGGGTAAAATTTGGACGGTAATAGCGGTTTTAGGGGCTTGATGGCTCGCGATTACTATTCGGAGTTAACAATTAGACTATGCCCCATGTATCTAGACGGAGCCCTCGTTTCCTAAATGTGATGCGGTCGGGCTCATGCAGAATGGAATGTTATAATTATACAATAGGGAAGTGTACCTTTGAGTGGGTGCCTCAAGGGCGACGATCGGCTCAACTCTCTAGCACGCCATTAGAGCGTTCCCGTCTCCCCGTCTTATCCCGTCCCATCTCACTACGGCATATCAAAATGGCTTATCTTACACCGCCTCAAAAATAACGCGTCCGCTCTCTTGGTGCCGTACACTATATATTAGTCATCCCTAGACGCCCCGTGGGCACCCGTCGTACATACGGGGCCCCGACGGAGTGGATACGGTGGCCACGATATCATAACACGCCCTCGAAATTTAAAACCGACTTCTGCTACTGTTAGTTGTACAATATTGTAGAGCGGCTTACGTGTACTATACGTACTTCGGGGGGCTTAGCATCACCAAATATGTTCAGCATGTTGAATGCTATCGACCATTCAATTAACCAACCATCTATTACTTTGTCACATCAACCCGTAGAATTCACTTCAAGAATAAGAAGAAAATTGAAAATTAATATGTAGAAAAGGGTATGTGTTGCTAGGAGCTCGGAGATATTGGAGTCGGCTTCGGGGTGTTTAGTCAATATTCGGATTTAATCTCCATCTAACAGGGACTGACACCGTCTACAGTAACCAACTACCCTTGCTGTGTACATGGAGGCTATGTTGTTAGTCTACAAGGAATGGTGCGAATATCGGCAGTCTGGTATAGTCTTCGCCATGAACTCTTCTGAATATAAAGCTATCTCCCTTGGCCTGCGGATGCCTTCAACATGCCCTTTGAACTCACTCCTACCTAACACCTTCGTACAACCTCAGCACGTTGAAAAGTCCTTGAACCAACAAGCAACATGCATAGCAACAGAGTCCTCCTCTCTCTTGTTGCTCTGGCGGGCACTTCGCTATCTCAGAAATCGGACAGTGAATTCTGCTCCTCGTACGTGAATTCCCTCTTCTCCACCTTGTTCGAGACACTTCCTACGACACCTCCGGCGATAGCCTCCTTTCTCGCCCAGAACACTCGAACTACCCCGCCTGCAACTATTACCGCTTCGCCTACCACTACCGTAGCGGCTGCACCCAGCATAGATTTCGAAGGCCACGCGGAAGAACTCTGCTCGGTCCTCGCCGAGCTGCCTTCCTCGCTTATACCCGAGTTTCAGTCCTATGCCGGAGTGTTTCTTAGCGTTGGCAGGGCCCATAGCAGCGAGTACATAGCCTATATCACGGATTGCGAGCCCGAAACCGAGATCGCCAGCATGACCAGCCGCCTCGATTACTATTTTACTGCCACGGGCAACCCCTGCGAGACCACTCCTGCCCCCGGAGGCGCATCTAACGGCACTTACTCGACCTCGCACGCTGCGACAGCTACGAGCTCCTATGCCAACATTACCAGCTCTGCTACATCGGCTGTCACGGCCGCGGCTGCCAGGCCCACTGGTGCTTTGTTAGGCGCCGCCGCCATTGGTGGTGTTCTCGGTGCTGTAGCCTTGCTTTAAACAGTCACGGTCATTTTTGGCAGAGATCTTGATCAGTCTCAGCTGGCTCGCTTATTCCCTTGTGTCTGGGGACTCTGATCATAATGACGTGCAATAATAAGATATGTCTGACCTGAGCACGTTTGCTCATTCTGGACCAGGCATCACAGGATCCCTATTTGTCAGGACAGATTTTTTCATTCTAAAGGCGGGCTTACTTGCAATGCGTTTATTTAAACCAGTTAAGAAATTGTAAAACACCGCATTTTCTTAAACGAGTAGGAATGGGGCCTGAATAAAAGCACAATTCTCAAAACGTTTCTCCCGCTATAGCGATTCGTTTCGTCACCGTGAAAGCATAGCTGGGACGACTAACAAGAAGAATTCAGCAGTCTTTATTGATGTAGGAAGTAAATCAAATGAATGTGGATTTACTTTGGGCACGTTTGGGGTTTGTTATCATAATGCTCTGAATGATGATAGATCCTAATCCGGTGACCACTGAAGAGTCTTTCCTTGGTTTGCCTCTTTCTTCTTATTAATTTGGTGCGCTGGGTACGAGGAAGAGTTGGTGGATTGTGTTATTACTCCGGAGCTGTGTCCGAATTTGCAATTCGGCGCTAGCCTAGCCATAGCTCGTGTCTTCCCTACCCTACTACAGGGTAATCATATAGCAGAGTTAGACAAGGGGTAGTGATGAAGAATATCTCTTGGGAATGCTCATGACTGCGTATCTGCTACGTGCCTGTGCTGGCACACACTCCCAGCGCTGGCTAGTGTATCAAAGGAATAGCTTGCTTTGAGATCAGATATAGGGAATATGTATACGCTCAAGATCGCCTGGCGTTCTAGACTAGTGTTACAGGTATCTACGTAGGTATAATAGGGCTTGACGATATGTGTGGGTAATGATGAAGGCAAGGTGGCTGTCGCGCGACTGAAGGCTAGTTCCCACTGCCTACCCGTCTTCCGGCGAGACATACTGATTTAAGCCATAGACTATTGATCGGCGAGGATCACGAATTTCTTAAAGAAGTGAGCCTTGATCGGAGGCAGCCGAGGAGAGGTAGGTCCATACTGGACCCCCAGGACTGTTCATAAAGAGAGGGCAAAGGGTGAGGTTACATCGAGGGATGGGTTCGGAAGGCCAAGGACCCTTCATGAGCACTGTTCCAAGCCCCTACATAAGCCCTTATCACAATGACGGAATGCCTCGATGAAGAGGCGAGATGTTTTATTTGTATTGATTATATGTATTTTATAGTATGCAGTTACATACATCTGTAAGCTGATCGGCCCCCTTACGGCCCACCCCCTCATGGCCTATGTCACGAGTAGGGAAGTGGTCAGGTTAGGTACAACAGTAATGTCCTTAGTAGTAGTAGTTAGTGGACTAGACTAAAGCTTGAAGTAGGAGTGAAAGGGCTGCGGAGTATGCCCGGAGGTAGTATACATATATAGGCAGGTCCTGGTGGCCTGAGGGAGCCAGAGGCTGGCCATGACTGTAGGGCAGGGGGGCAGGGCAGTAAATGAATGGTAGCCGTGTTGGCGCGTATCATTAAGCTTAATTTACTATTTAAACTATTGTTTTAACCAATACCGATAAAAGACCTTTTGTTAATATGTTAAATGTAATGGGGTTAATGAACTATTGTAAAACTAGGCTCATACGGCCATGAGTGGCTCGTGGTCCAGTACTGCCTCGACCATCCAATGCTCCGTCCCCTTGAAATGATTACATAGCTCACTCCATCACGAAAATCCTGTCACGCCACGGTAAGCCATCTACCACCACACGATTAACCACCGACTCCCCAATCAAGCGGCAATCACGGATGCCAAAGTCAATGTCTACATCGTTCCATTTTTCCGAAATGCCCACAGAATTGTACCGGACAGTAAACGGTACGCGCCCACCTCGTAAATCAATCAGATAGTCTCCGTACCTAGTACTAGCCGGGACTAGCGCAAGTGCTAGCACATGGGGCGCCCCAAAGAGGCGATAGATAGCGACGCATTTACCATCCACGATGGATGCCTCGTCTACTATAAAGGTAGATAATTCCGAAGGGTTCTTATTCGATGAAATTGTCTTGCGAGAACGTGCTAGAAGATGATACTCTACTGTCCCTTTTTCGAAGCGCCGCGTCGCGCCGGAGGCGTTAAGGGACCGGCATTTAGCGAGCAAATCTGAGAAGCTTGGGGAGTCCCCAAACCTTTCGTGAGCTATCATTGACCTGTTATTGGCCATGTGTTCAAAGCGAACTTCAGATGGGAAAATGCCATCGTGACTCAAACGGTGATGCCAGTGCGCCATGATCAAATATTGTGTATCATTCTCGAGACATCCCAAATCCCGGATTGCCTGAAATTTCATCTCTGCACTTTGGTTTAGCTCGATTAAGAGCGATAGGGACTCGATCTTCCCAATGAGAGATCCAAATGCCACTAGAGTCTTGCCATAGTTGATCCAACTGCAAGATCTCTTGAATAACTGTTCTCTTTCTAACTGTTCCATATGAGATTCCGAATCAAGAGTGCTTAGGATGGTACGTCTGCTTCTAAGCGGCCTCTTGATCCCGTTGTCTGGGTCCTCAGGCCTCAGGTCCCAATTAGGAACCCATGAAGGAAGCCCGTGATAGTGGTGAATCCCGTTATGCTCCACGTAACTAAGTATATCGTAGTTGTTTGCCACATCCATGATCTGTCTCGCAAATTTCGTGTAAACACTTCGACAGTCTTGGTAGTAATTGATAGCGAAGCGCGGATCATCCACGTCGATTCCGGAACAGACGCCTAAGAGGCCAAATATTTTGTCTCTTGGATCCGAAGCTTGAAGTGGTCCAGCCATCTGGAGTAAGTTGAGGATGTCCAGCGTATCGTGCTCCAGTGTCTGTAATTGAGAGCGCCACGAGGGTAGAAGATGATCCATACCACATAACTTCTGGTATGTGCACCGCGCTTGGAACATGTTCCTCACTACCTCGACTTGATTCAACCGTTCAATGCTCAAACCGTATCTGTCGTGGTGTCTAGGGCTGAGGAGTAAGATCTTACAGAAATCATCCCAGGATATACTCCGTTTTCCACACCGGATCAACAATCTTTTCGAGACGACGACTTCTTGAAACACCCACAACCTCCGAAACCAAGGTCGCCGAAGCACATCTATTTCAACATCCGATAGATCCCCGCGGAAATCTACCAATGCCTCCTTCCTCTTTGGGCGGTCTGGGTCTTCATTTCCATCATGATTCAAGGCCCAGGTCGCATTTCTCTCGAGAAAGTTCCACGCGGAACACTCAGTATTACTGCCAGTTTGGCCGCCGACATAGATTATAGTCTCCGTAGCGGAGGAATAGATACGTCGCATTTGCTGTACCTGGTGGTTCCTTTCATTGACATCATCCTGATTGATGCATATAGCATCGACCCAAAGCATAATGGTGCGATTGTGTTGGCGGATGTTCCAGAGGGCCGAATGTAGATTTCGCCCGACGCGCAATCGACGATCCCCGATGCATATCTCAACCGTATTATGTTGGAGGCCCCAGGCGTATGACAGTGTCGTATATTTTTGTCCTGTACGACCATTCAAGAGCCTACGTTCGACTATTTGACCACGGATGGGCGCCGTTGCGTCGGACGATGGGAAGAGTAGGAAGATTCGAATAGAATCAAAGTATAATAATCTTGAGTACTCGTAGCGTAATCCCTTGAGGTTCCGATCCGAAACTAAGTCGCACTCATCCTGTATCGGCTCCTCATTAGGGGTGTCAATTAAGTCACGCTCATCCTGTGTCGGCTCCTCAATAGGGGCATTAGGTCGCTCCATATTGGGAATCGCCTCAACCATCGGTGCCAAACTGGATATGAAAGGGGTAGGTTATTGGCTTAAAAGATGACCAGACACCATCAAATATACCAGCAGCGACCATACATAAAAGATATCGCAAAGCTGGGGAGGCGCCTGGATGCCTAACCAGACAGCCTACCCAATTGCGTCAGCCACGAAATGTGACGGTAAGAACCAAGACCCCTGGAAATTGATAGCGAATCGACTGTTTGAAATATCCAGCCCGCTGAAGACAATAAATACTTGGGCAACAAATTGTGGATTTAAACAGCTGACGCGCTCGTAGACGTTGGAGACTTTGCGGCATTTGAATTTTAATGTTGAATACCTACCTAGGTAGGTAGGTAGCTATCTACCGGTGCGTTGCTTGTAACATTGTATGTAGGTATATATATACAACTAATACCGAAGTAAATGTAATTCTACAACTTGTACAGTTATTAAGAATTAGCAGGTGTAGAATTGAACAATGCTTGATATTATATCTATCTATGTGGGTTATATAATTTATAGTAGGTAGAGTACTGCGAACTATATAGCTAAGCTAATTTTGGTGGGTTCTTTACCGGAAGGGGTTTAGGTTCATATTTGGATAGCAGTTCTTCATATTCGACCGCTTAAGTATATCGCCCTAGCAGCCCACTAACTTCACGGAATTCAATTCGGGTAACGCAGCAGCTCCATTATTTCTAATACCTACTTGCAGGTGCACTTGCAAATACTCTACTGCAAATACTTGACGGCAATCAATTAGATCTATTTGATACAAACTTCTACGGGATCTACCTTTGTATGTAGATAGATTACTGTATTCACTGCGTTGCCAGCGCTGCAGGAGCAGGCACCTGGCAACGCGTCACCGCACAACAGGTGCGCGCACCTTCCTTTAATCTACATCTTCTTTTACCCCATGATTATTTTTGTTAGGTACCTGCTAACTTTGTTCGGCAGTATTTGCCTTGTTAGGCAGTAATTTCAAGCCGTTGGTAAACTACAATAGGTCTTATTGCGCCATCCTGTATTCTATATTATACTAGCTTATTATAGAGGATTTCTCTATTGCTAAAAACAATCTCGAGATGTAACATGTAGTAAGTTTGGGAATTTAGAAAACGAAAGAAATCTAGCCCTGTGATTTAAAGTATCCCTCATTTTTTCCCTCAACTACGCAGCATTAATTAAGTTGAATGCATCTAACACCTTTCCGGCATCTTTTTCAGCACTGCCAGTTTTATCATGGAAAAAAGCGGCTTCTTCAAGCCGCCTTTGTGCAATGGCAGTTTTAGTTGCATTTCTGAAGCTGGAACGCATGCTTTTATAAACTCCAAGGGCCGGATACGCCGCGATCCCTACCGCAGCTTGAATAATAATTAGCAACGTCAATGATAGAAGACTGGCAGGTTGAGGTAAGAATTGACGAAAGCGTACCGGACGAAGTTTTGGTCGCGAAGCTCAGGAGACCCTTCCCAACCCCAGTGAGCCCGCCAAGAGCCCCCTTTTCCTTCCCCCCCTCGTACGGCTTGATGACTAGATCCGCCAAGCCTTCGCCGAGACCCAGCGTTAAGTTTTTACCAGAGACAACCAGCCCCGATTTCCAGTCCTTGACGGTGCCGTAGTCAGAAACCTCATCGCCGTAGAGCCTCGGGACTGCCCGAGATCCTTCTGCGAAGGCTACTGGTATATCGACGAAAATGCCCTTCGCGTAGTGCTTGAAGAACCCCCCTACACCGGATGCGGATGCTAATGCCATCGATCCAGCGGTGCTCTGGCTCCCTGAAGTCTCTACATGGCGACTTAGATGAGGTTCCTGGCCCTTAGCTGAAGCAATGTCCTTGCTGCTGGCGTTCGTCTCATGACAACCTTGAGCTTTTTGGGGCAATTCGGGCCGAGACATGTCAATATCAACTTGCATAGACCGCTGGGATCTCAATTGATTCTCCGCGCGCTGTATCTGGACCGGCTTAACAATAATATCAGTGGCCGACTGGGTCATACCAGAAAATGTAGCAATTGCTGCGGATAGTGTTCCGCTGACGGGGTCCCATCGACGATTCTCAATGATAATCTCCTTGGACACGTGCCTTGAAGGATGGAAGAAACTTAGTAACATGTTGTGCAGTTGTTAATTAAGGGTTGAAGGGGGAAAAGACTTACAACTTAAGGGCACGACGGTCGATCTGAGAATAACGGGCAAGGATTTCTGCTGCATCTCCAGAGATCTTGTATTGCCTCCCTTTCCGCTTATACTCCCATATAGCCGGCCTATCTCCTAATAAGTCGCAGAAGAGGTTCTGCATGGGGAGATTGGCGTAGAATGAATTTACCGCTTGCTTAACTCCGTTTTCGCGGCTCATGTTCATTCCTATGCATCGAGCAGTTGTCGCCACTTCGTCTCGAAGACAGAACTTCAGGGCTTCGGCAAGGTTAGAGTGACTGAGCGATTTGTAGGGGATAGGTTCCGGGCCTGCTCCAGCCGCCTCTATCATACTTCCCCAGAATGGCTGGCTAAGAGTTATGTCACTATAATGCACCCTGGCGGGATTTCCGCATACACGTTGGTAATACTTACTCGCCGAAAAATGGAATAATGACTGTGGGACATCCATACAGAAGTCCACAGGCGGTAGTGCCTGCACCCCCATGATGGACAACGGCCGAAACGTGCTGAAACAGCCACTCATGGGGACAATCGTCCAGGTACATGACATGACTTTCAACTTTGCCCGCATTACCAAGACCACTCCATCCTCTGGATATCAGGGCTCGAACTCCCACCGCTTTGGTGGTTTCCAGTAGAAGCTGGGTCAACTCGGCAGGATTATCGATTACGATACTGCCGAAACCAATATAGACAGGTCGGGGCCCCTTTTGCAAGAAATCTCGAAGTTCATCTGGAGGATGGTACTGAGGGGGTTGGCGAAAGAAGAAGCCACAGACATCTTTATTCAATCGATGACGTGAGCGCGGGCCTCTAACGCACGGCTTGGAAGAAACCTACCTATATAATTAGGCCAGTCGAAGGGCTTTGATATTAGGGACGGTGACCAGCAGTATGTGAAAGGAACTTTCAAGGTTTCGGCCAGATTTGGCCCCTCGGTCAAAGGTATAGGCTCTAAATCAATGGAATCTCTCCAATCGTTGATGATATCCCCAAGACTACACAACTAGTTAGTCTCAAGAGGATATCCCCGAGAGGTTTTGTGTGGTTTAAGGCTTACCCCTGCCAAGTCATCCATTCCACAATAGAATAGGAAACAAAATTGGCTTTCCCCTGATTATCGCTCTTCATCTTCATATTTGCTAGCGGGTGGGGGAATACACGGGTACTCGTCCATGGCATGGTGAACATCAAATGTAACGGGATGCCTAGAGCTTGGGCACAGTGGATATGAGCAAAACTCGGGGGGTTAGCGATAATGGCGTTGGCGACAAATGGGACGCCGGTTTGGAGGTCAGGAGCCAGACACGCTTGCCAGAAGCCGTGAAGCATCTCTACCACCATCTTTCTCTTCTTTTGAATCTCACCCGCGCGTAGACTTTCCATACTGGGAATTAGGCCGGGATTTTTCACCATGTACGCCATTAGCTCGCTGGGGTCGCCGCCGATTGGGTAAAATTCTAGGCCAGAATCGAGAACGAATCTCTCAAACGTGTTGTGCGTAGCCAGGCGTACTCGGTGCCCATCTTTTTGCAATTCGTTGCCGAGCGCAATGAACGGCTGAATATCACCGCGGCTACCTACGACCTGGATAACAATGTTTAGCCGTCCTATCCAAGGCTTCCCTTTGGAGGATTTTGGAGCCGAGTAGGAGCCATGCAATGTTGTGTAGGTAGGCGGCTCAATTCGTGAGTCCCGGGCATGTTCTTTCACATCAGGTACAAACCTGGATAGCGTCTTGAAGCATCGTGACCCGGGATCGACATCGACGCGACCATCATCTATGTTTGAATAAGCAACTCTAATCCCTAGACTAAGACTGGGCCATAATACCTGTGATACGGGTAGTACCCTGAAGAAAGCCTGCCCCGACAGCCGATTCATAGGACGGGGGTGGTTCTTCAACTTCAAAATCGCTGCTAGGAATTGAGTGCCTGGAGCTACTGGCCATGACTGAATACCGCTGAATTCGCCTAGCTCTTAGGATAGTAGTAAGAGTAGGTGTGCTTATATCACAAACGGTCCTTCTAATATGGAATAAGAAGTATTCTGAATATAAATAGGACTTCTTGACGAGGCTATTTTGGAATTCTTAGAGGAATAATAGATGCTTACGCTATGATTTAGGTGTGTGATTTAGATTTCGAACAAGTATAGTGACGTTATCATAGGCATGGGCAGAAGATATGACACTGCAAAGAAGTCAAATACATGAAAATGAAATATAAATATTCATTCATGGCCCAATAGAACAACATTAGCTAGTCTGGGCCAGTCTTCCTACTTGGTTATTGAGTTCCACACAGCAATGTATCCTACGAGTGGCAGTGCCTTCGGGAATGGGGTGGCGCAACGGTACGCGGAGTGGTAAGGCCATTTTTAGCGTTCGCGTGCATGCGCGTATAGTTGGTGGAATAGCGATCATGGCTGCCTAATCAATTACATAAAGCATGATACTGGCGGTCGCAGCGCCTTAAGTGAGTGTTCGTATTGCTTTGTTTCGGCCATCCTTGACTCTATTCATCGGTTGGGTCACCCATGTGGGCCAGATTCGGTCGTTTCGTCGTAGCGTATTTGTATACGCGGAACGTGGGCTATTTTACGCGGAATGGTATGAACGTGGAGCATGACATCGATAGCGCAGACTTCAGCCTCAATCGAATTCGTTGACGACAGGCCACAGGTTAGCTTACTGCAGATGGAAATACCTCGCCATTGCCCGTTCATCCTTGTTTCCACTCACCCAAGTTAAAGTATTGTGTAAGTAGGGAATAAAAGATAGGAATAGAACTCTCGTCACTGCTATGAAATCAAAACCTTATCTCATGTTGACCAAGAAGAAGGACCTCGAATGAACACAACAAGTAGCCTTAGGAATAGTAGGTAGTAGACTAGACTAAAGCTTGTAGAAGGGATGAAAGGTGTGCGGAGCAGATCCGAAAGTAATAGGCTTATATGGGCTGGATTTGGTGGCCTAAGGCAGCCAAAGGCTGGCCATGATATTTCGGGTGTGCTCCGCACACCTTTCATCCCTTCTACAAGCTTTAGTCCAGTCTACTACCTACTACTACTAAGGCTAATATACTGTTGTACCTGACCTGACGACCTCTGCACTAGTGACAGTTTGAATATTAAACGAATATTTCCGTCTATTTTTTAATTTAGCTATATTTAAGCGCAGTAGTTATTCGGATTAGATATTTTGATGCGAACCCACTGATACTATTCCCGCCCTGATAGAAAACGTGTCGGAGAAAATTGAACCCCGCATTATTGAGCTTTGTATACCTCTTCTAAAAGTCCCTTTATTTCTTTATTTCTTTCTTTCTTACACTTCCCGTTAAGTACTGGAGAAGATGCCAGTATACAGGCTGTCGTTTTGTCTGGAATAAGCGATGGCTGTTAAATTCACTTTATTGATGATGTCCTTGTTCTTGTCGTCCAGGTGCCCTGTCGCGGTCGGCCCCGTATCATTGGCATGGGTCTGTCATAAGGTAACCGATTCACCGAGTAATATCATATATCCCTTACATCTAACACGCACGATATATATCCTTATATTGAACATGCTTTGTTCTTAGTCGGAAAATCTAACCTCTTGTAATATGACCCCTGTACACAGTCACCGACGGCCAAGATACACTAATTAATGCTTAAAGGCATTATCAACCCGATGCAGGAGGACCCATTTGTCCGCCGCCCGAACTGGCGGTGGGATCGACACCAAGCGTGATATACCCAATCATACCATTGGAAACGTCGACTCCATCAGCAGGGACAATACTAAAAGCCGGATTCCATCCATTTGATGACGAACCAGCGAATATGTCGTCCACGTCGTTGGTCGTCCGCTCAATTTGGGTGTGTAAGGCATAGGGTTCCATTGCCATGATCTGCGCCGATAGAGCCTCCCCGAAGAAAAGCTGTCCCGTCGATACGACATTGCCCGAAGAGACAGTTCCATTTTCATGTAGAGTCCAATCGGTGTATACCTGAGCATGAATGTGGATGGCGCGTTCGACATAAAATCCAGGGAAAATAGTCTTCATTTCCATTATCCCCTCCGCATTTGTCGGCCACTGCCCGCGGAGAAAGGTGGTATTATCCGTAGATAGGGTAACGCTGCCGCTTATCAGATCTTCGATACTGACACCCAGTTGCTCGAGCAATTCTTCAAAAGGGGTATTCGGCGAAAGACCCGTAAAACTCGAGTAACTGCCCGTAGCGTTGCAGTGCCAGAGGTTAACAAGAACATTGGGAAGGGGTTCGCAGGTGTTTACGTCGAGAACGCCGATGTCCATCCAAAGAGGGACTCCAGCTTGGTTCTCGCTCATATCCTGTCTCAGGGTCTGAGAGCGTGGCCAAATATAGGGGCCTCCTGTAACAGTCGGAGTCAAAACGCATGTATCGTTCTGGATGGAGTCATAGTAAGGAGCCTCGGCCTGGATTTGGTATGTCGTATTGCCAGCGCCTGCCCAGGCCGCTCGTTTCGCCATACGCCTCCGGTTGAAATTCGCTGCAGAAGTCTCACATCGCTTGGATATGGCACTGCGGCGTTGTATCTCATTGCGAGAGATAAGTTCGGGGTGTGCCAAAGCTGAAGAGAGGAAGCCAGCGATGGCCGCTGCGAAAAACTTCATTGCTAAGATGATATGGGGAGAAACAGCTGCCTAGGTGATAGAACGAGAAGCCGATGCTATTTTCATTATGGGAATAGTAGGCCAACTGTCAAGTATTTATGTGTTTGATGGACCCTGCACTAGCTATTTGCTCGCTGTAGAAGGCAACTGTTCCGATCGGATGATTGGAACCAAACATCTTCCCGGCCGCGTAAGGCTTCAGAGCGCACAGACGTGCCGTGGTTCGTAAGCGGCATAGCAGTGCCATTCATTGGACACAATGGGGCGGTAAAGGGTATCGAATTGACAAATAGTGTAGCCCTGGGAAGCTGGTCCGAATACATGGAGGGGCCGACCCGGAAAGGTTCATAGCCATGAACTATAGAATTCACCGCTTCCTTTGTATACTATATCTGCTACGAGGGGATCAACCGATCCATCTTCGCAACCCCAGTGAGTTTCCCCAGAAGGGGCATTCCTCTATTGTAAGTACAACGGGTACGCGTACTTCCATTATGCATAGGGGTGGCCAAGTTTAGCATTTATCATCCCGCTTACCTATCGAACCTGGAGCCCGTCTGCTCTCTCTACTAGTAGTAACTGTGGTAGCTTTGCCAGAGTGTTGGTAGCTATTCTTGCATAATTTCATTATATATGCCATGGATCGAACGATCTCCACCTCAATACGGCATGTCTATGTGCACTTGGTATCTCGGCAATGCATGCTGTCTAGTGTAGCATGCTGATCATACTTTAATTTTTCTGACATGCCTGGCCAGTTACACCAGTGAACTGGGACGACTGATACGCTAGAGCTCGGGATGTGGGAGAGACTATGGCTTCTCGCATAATGTCCCCGATTTTATCCTTGTAAAATTCGGGAGCCATCTCCGGCGCTGCGCAAGCTTCATGTGTCTTGGCTATTAAGCTCCACATTCCGTTGAGTTGGCTCAGGACCTACTTTTTATAGCTTACCGGTTGAAGAGGACAGGCGAGTGAATATACCTACTGATACAGACTGACTGTGTTATTCCACCGTCTTCCACGAGGAAATGGGCTCGTAAGACGAAACTTCTTATGGCATCGTTCAAGTCGACCTGTCCGTAAGCGGACATGGCGAAAGCATCGAATATACGGCCAGCAGTCTAACGACAAAGGGGACTCGCTTTCGATATTGGCGATAGGTAACTCGCGCTTTGCACGATGAGACTTGCGCTAAACAAGAGCTAACTAGTTGAAATGGAGGGTTTTACAGGATTGGCAAAATAGGCATGGACTTCTCCATCCCAGATCTATTCGCGTGGAGGAGGCTCTACCGCCGTCGTGTACGTGGGGTCTCAACTGCAGATATGATATAATATACCACGACACGTTTCCCTGCCCTCTCGGATAGGTAATTATAGTGTACACGACATTGATTGCAGTATACCACGCTCCTCCGAACCTTTGTTTACCTTAGCAGGTGTTACGCATCATTTCAAGACGGATAGCCTTGACTTTAGCGCGGCATGGGAGCCCTCTAAGGAGAGCAACTCGGCCGAGGTGCGTGATAGTAAATAGTAACTCGACTCTTACAACATCTTGCTCCTCTCATATTAAAAGGATATTACTTCATTACATTGGAGTTTATTCGACCCTCACAGACAGACAACAACTTAAAAGTCAACCGTATTAAGCGTCATGTTCACGTTATCTCGTTATCACAGGCAGTTATATCGATCGACCAACTGCTCGCATGCCTTCTGATGCGTAGAACACCTGCTCTTATCCCATCGCTTATAGATCTTCAACCATTTTCTTACAAATCTGTACACTCAGCTTCTAGCTATCCGTAGTGTCGATCGCCTGATTTTACCATCGCCATATTCGCCTAGCGCTCACAGACCAACGACTCCTAACCCGAGAATCGCTGCGCCAAGCATCCAAGTAGGAGCGACGAGACCCGCAGCGGCACCCTCTCCATTTCCTGAATTACTGCCGCCTGAGGCAGGTGTCTCAGTCGCTCCAGTGCCACCATTAGCACCAGTATTGGTTGGTGTCGAACTAGATGACGGCGACGATGCCGTAGTCGTAGCTTCTGGTATATCGAGGTTGGGGAAAAGAGTCTTGCCACAGGTTCCAGGCAACCCGGATGCATATGTGGCTTGTTGGTCTTCAGGGCATTTCTTAATACATTGGAGCATGAGGCTGCCGTTGATACTCTGGCATGTGCACTCAGCAAGGTCGTCGCCGGTCTCGTCGCCGTCGCACCACGAGCTTGTCGGATTCTTCTCGATGCAGTCCTGTACGCAGGCTGGTTGTTTGGCAGCCACTAGGACGCGGGTCCCCGCGAGCATGAAAAGGATGATGGATTGGGAGGTGAAAAGCATTGTGAAGGTGACTATCAGCAACGACTTATGCTACTTTTCTCTCTTGGATATGTCTGAATGAAGTGGTCAATTGGATTTCTGGAAGCCGTATTAAGTTAAGAAGGGCAAGTGAATAGTTAAGGGATATTTAGGTTAGATAAGTCATGTTCTCCATCGAGGGGACGTTGAATAGGTATTTATGGCAGCATTCCCCGTATCGTTTATCTAGTTGATCCTGTCCTATATTTATCCTATAATTGACCTATAAGACATGAAACAGCCTGTCTAGGATTTCCAAAAGAAGCTATTTCAACTTCCAATGATCTTGGTCAGCTGCTCGAGAAATATGAGCCGTCACTCACGCTGGTTGTCTTAGTAGTCTTGGTACCAATGGAAGTCCTTGAATAATCAGCTAAAACCCCAGACCAGCCTTCAGCTGTCCCCACATGAGGTTCCTGGCAGGCAATCAGCGCCGGCAGGCAAAATCACATAATGCCAAGCTATCTAGCTCGTCTAAGGGTTATGTACGTCCCTCCTTATGGAACGACAACTAAACGTCTCCTCGGCTGCTAGAAGATCACTTTTGAGCGTTTGTCTGTAAGAATTAGCCATTTGCGTACATCTATAAAAAAGAGCTCTTTACGATTAATAAACAAAGACTCTTTAATTACATAAGCATTTGTACGAAAACGGTAATAATATGTAACAAAGAAAAGGCACTAAGCCTAAAGCGGTTAAATTATATGACAAAGGATATATATGTATTTAAAGGGAGAGTTTTTCTAAACACTAGAGCTAATTAAACACAACCTCCCCTGTACTTTAAAGTAACCCCTGCAAGCTCATTATACTATAACCAATATTGTCTCATACCCTCTGAAGAGGGCATACGATCAACTCCTGATGGGGTCAAACATTGGGCAGAACAGAACGGGCCATGCTCCGATAGATAATAGGAATGTTTCGCCGATCCAAAATCCCCCGTTTACAGCAACGATATAATTATATAAAAACTTGCTCCTGGTTATACTTTGCCTATGTACTAGATTGGAATAGGATGAAATCATGGAGATCTTGCCGGTTTTATATTTTACATCACCTGCTGGTCCAAGCAGCGCTAATCGAAAGGTACTAGCCAAAAGGGCCGATACCGAATACTGAAGGCAGACAATGCCGCAACGGACTTCAGACTGCTTCGTGTAGAAGCCGTAACAATATCATTAAGGTGCTACGCGAACTATCCCGAGGGTTTAATTATAGCAACATACCTAATACTATTGTTTTCAAAGATCCCTGGACAATAATTTGGGTGCTTTTTAGCAGAAACTTGATCGTTTACGTACCAAATAAGAATTACTGCTACGCAGCTTCACATGAGAAACGATTGTAGTGGTCGCTCTCCTCCATGAGCAACAAGCTACGGATGGGCACTACAGGGCATGAGGGATACGTACGGCGCAGATCAGCCACCCGTGCACAGGTTACCTAGCCGTAACTATTAAAAAGTATATAAATTTTACAAGCGCTTTATATTTAGTACCATCAGTATTGTTTATAGATGCAAAGCTCCTCGTTAAAGCCCTGTATATATATTCATCGTGAGGTGAAGAAGACATGAAATATCTACAGGCAAAATTATATACCTAAATATTTGTGTGGGGGGACTGACACAGACCCCACACTACCTACATAGGTAGTTATCCATCTGTACCTTGATCTGATTATCTCGCAACAATGGGGACACTAGCCGTGGCGGGGTGCATTATCTGGGGCAGCGTAATAATATCTAAGGCTAGGTTGAGCTGCATGATTTTTTTCTGATCTGCTAGACAACCGCACTGTGTGATGAGTGAATGTATTAATCCTCATTTCGACTAATGTGAGGCTCTACCAGCGGGATAAAACGCATGGGAGTTGAAGATCCAGAGAAACCTGGCACCTGGTATTAACAACTTCAGTATCATGGACCGGTCTCGGGCTCATATTACGACTGCTGGTAAAGTCCGCGCGTGCCAGACACGCCGGAGCCGGGAGAACGCATCCGACACTATGCATATACAGAGATCAATAATAAAGCCTGTATTTCACAGAATCCAGAATGCTAGTGGCACAAGGCTAACATGCAATCTTGCCTCGTCTGAACGTCTGAGACACTAGTCTAACGAATGCATCGGCCGATAAGGTAGAGAACCTGGGTATTGAACAGTTGGCAATTTACGCAAGTTGTCATGAGAGCAGTGGTATAGGGATGTAATCTGAACACCAAACAAGCTTGGAAATATACCGACCTATTAACGTAGCCGACGAACCGACGAAATCCAATGTCTAGGCTGCTGGGTACTACCCAAGTAAAATGTTATCTCTTAAGTGTTAAAAAGGGTTTCTAGAACTGTTTCCCAAGATGAAAAATATTAAAAGATAAATCATTAATAATAATTGATTTATCTACGAGTCTCACCATCATGAGCCCTATGTTCATCTGCCCGTTTCCAACATACCATTGACTTCGCCCGTATTGCGGGACAAGGAGTCATGGGTATTTGGCTGATTTCTAGGGGATATTAAAAGCTGAGTAGAATAAATAGTTTGGGGAGACACTTACGGCTGCCGTTTAAGCCACACATGAAGGAAAAGGGATGAGAGAACCAAGCTTATAGCGGCCCCTAAGACGAAGGAATAGCCTTTGGTGAATCTCGGTGCTTCTGTCGTAGGAAATACCAATGGTAGAGTCAATAAGATAGAGGACTGTGCTACTACGTTGACAAAAACCAATGTCAAGGAACGCTCCGCGTGAGATGCACGCATTTGGTTATTCACCCACCCATTCAAGACACTTGCCATCGCCACTGAGGAATACGTTGTGATAAAAGCAAACCAAAGCGCTGCCTCTGGGAGAACCCAAATGACCTGGATTATCAGGCCAGATATATTCCATAGGTGAGAAATGGTGATAGCCCATGCCGGCCCCGTGAGAAGATCTGACAAGAAACCTATGAAGAGAATGTAGAAGATTCCTACTGCTGGCACTATGGTACCAAGTGCATTAGTTTCCGCAGTGGAATACCGACCTAGGCTCTTTAGCCATAACAGATATCCTCCACTTTTTGCGTTGAGGGCAGCATTCCAGAATAAGACGTTGAGTAGAACTAATATCCAAAACTGCGCACTCCCACCAAGGCGTTTGAAGGTTCGCCATGTAACTTTCTCAGACGAAGTTGCGTGTCCGGCGGATTCTAGTCGCCGCTTGTAGGAGTCCACCTCATCTTGAGAAAGGAATAGGAGATTCGGCTTATCGGGTGTTCCGGGCAGCAAGAAATAGCCCACGATGCCAATTGGAATAGTCACCAACGCACATACGATGTATGCCCAGCGCCATCCAGCGAGGCCGTGAACTCTGTCAAGCCTAGCAGATGCGCCAGCCTGGATGACGCTGGCTGTGAGCGTCCCGAAGCTATTTCCCAGGGAGAAGATGCCCCCGCGTCTGGCGATCTCGTTGCGACGATACCACGACCCGAAGATGAAATTCATTGCAGGAAGGTATGATCCCTAGTGATAAATACCATTATATGCTGATATAGCTTCTGGTGACACTTCATTGCTTACCTCAAAGCACCCAATCAGAAATCGATAAGCGGCTAACTCTGCAAATGAATGAGACCTATATTGCAAGAGCGTGAAAACGCCCCATGCTACATCCAAGGTGGGAACAAGCAAGTGCATACGAACCAGGGGAAAGATGAAAAGGAACGGAAGTTGGCCAGCCAGCGCACCAACGTAATAGATGGTCTGTAGATTGACAAGCTCACTCCCGTGAAACCCGAGATCATCTTTCAACCCAGATACGTAGGCATTATCTACCCCTTTTGCATTAGCCATAGGACGTTGGGAAGGCGTAAGCGGGTAGGTGCGCTGGACTCACTTAGGTTCGCCATATCAATATACTTCGTCCAACAGGAAAGCACACTGAACGGAACGATAAGTAAGTCGAGCTTAGTGATAATCCTACGGTCTTCAGTTGAGTCCTTATCCGAGAACCACCAAGAAGCAACATCCCATTTCCTATGGCCCGTCGGTTTGGTGGCGGGGGGAGAGGCGGGAGCGAGAGTCTGTGACAGCATTGTATCCTCGCCTTGCTAATTCATACACCCAAAGAACAATCTCTTTCAGTGCTAAGCCCGCTGTGCAGGTCTGCATAAAATAGGCACACTGGTTAGCGCCCGCGGAAGTTTTTAGAAGATGGCCGTCGAAAGGAACATGTAAACCTAGCACATTATCCCAGTTGACTTCTTGTCGGAAGAGTAGCTCACTTTACTCGAGAGGGGTACCCCAATAGAGGCATTCCAGCGGGGGTCTTGAAAGCTGAGGGGTTTTCGTACTACTGTCAGATGATTGGGATAAAGCAACCGCCCAAGTGCCAACGCCTGTCAGCCCTCCGGCAGGACATACAGTTTGAGGCCAGAGACTATTAGAGCCGTGATCGGAAGCAGCCGAGGAGGGGTAGGTTCATACCGGAACCCTAAGGCTGTGTAGAAATAAAGAGCAAAGGGCGTCGAAGGGTGGATTATGAAGGCCCCCTCCCTACACCTACGTGGCCTGATTTAGTATCCAGTCCAGCACCAGGAGGGTCAGAGGGCGCTTAATGGGGTATGCTAATATATTTCAACAATAACCCGAATAGGTGGTGATTTCCGCGTTGAATAACTGATGTCTTCGACCCAAGGCAGCGCGCTCGGGCCTCCCCCAATGCTCTATGCCAACAAAAATTAAATTGTGCGACACAACATAAAACTAATTTCAGCCCGTCTCGTCTCGAGCGCCACTTACGTCGCTAGTGTCTTCCCGATAAACCGTCTGAATGTTTGTTTCGTAGCCCGCATGAACGATATATTTAGCGGTATCTTGTTTTATTAGCCCGGCATTTTCAAAATCAGCAAGGATGGGATACCTACGCTCCATAAGCGTATGATGTATATATATCAATGCTCTTTTACTTGTAACTATCTATTACTACTTTAACTACTAGATAATCTAACGGGATTCCTAAGTATTACCTTTAATAGACATAATTGGCAAGTATCTGATTAAGCAGCATAATTATAATAGGCGACATGACGTTGAAAAGAACTTCATCGGGGCAGTTTTCTTTATTTCAGTTGGGGTTGTATCAATAACGATTAATAATAAGCATTTCCCCAGTATAGCATTCTTACGTCTTTGGGTAGCATAAAGCACTCCGTGTCGGTGGCCGCCTTGCTTGCTGGAAAGGGCGGTGAACGTGCGTCCACGGCATTTTTAGCCCTCAGCGGGAGGAACCACTCAGCACCAGAGACAGTCAAACCTCACACAAACTTGATATTTAATTTAACCACCTTTCCCTTGGCCTTCCCTCTTTTGCCTTCTTTCTTCCCTCCCCTCTCCTCTCTCTCCACATCACATCGCTCCTCAGTCCACATACACTCGCCAGCCATCTCGTCGCCGAATCCATCTCATCACCGCATCACCGCATAAACACATCACTACATCAGACTCGGCTTCGTCACACGGTCTGAATTTATATTTAACTATCGGATCATGGGGGCCAACAGCCTACCGCTGGAGGAAAGGCGGGCTGTATGCACGTAAGCCAATAAACCTGACTGGCCCTACCAGCTTGTTCTTGGGTGGCTTTTTTGTCATATATTAGCGTGGAGAGCTGTTGGCAAAAGTTGCACATTATCTTTGGCAATAGCCAATAGCGCAAATAAAGGATCCTAAATACGGTCTAGCACTATGGCAGGCAATATTCTTTGCAAAAGAACTGCGAGATTATGCAGTCAGCAACACTCCGGTCAGGTGAAGGGCTGCATGATCATACGCATCTATAGTTCATAAATCGTGCTATATTTTACTATCTTTCGAATCTCATCACAATGCTCCAGACTATCTTGACCATTGACACTTACTGACTCTTTCTATGTCAAATGGCTCCCTTATTTCCTCAGCCCTGATAGATCAATACTTTGTCGAGACATAGGAAGCCCAGCAGGTCCGCGACGTTTACTTCTAGCCTACCTAGTATTACAGACTTTCTAAGCTACGATAATGTGCGATTACAATTCTCTTTGCGGTCAAGACGCTGACCCCTCAGAAGTTGATCCAGACATTGTGGGAATTGGGGTTTGTATCTTGATCACAATCAGTATTTTCTCGCTAAAATTCTGTTTTATAGGTAATCATCTCCTTTGTAGCAAGCTCGGTCATTACATTCTTGACAGTCGTCGGTGCATATTGCCTCGGGTGGATACACCCTGAAATGATGAACGATGTAGACGAAGTCGTTATTGGAACATTGCACCGCAATAAAACACGGTTTGACAACGAGGACGATTCCGTGGCAAAAAATCGATTCCGGGCTTTCGAGAAATATATCCTTACATTAAGCGACCAACAACTAGTGACAGGGTTATCTATTCAAATCGCTGCATATGTCAATGCTTGTAATGTGTCAGTGGCATCATACACAATTATTCAAGCCCTTGCATGGTTCTCATGTACAACACATCTTTCGGCTCTCACTATCACGAATGGCTATTTGCGAGAGCACCCGAAGGCTAGAATATGGCGGACTATCGGCATGATTATAACGTTGGTTCTGCTCTTTATCGGTGTTATTATACCGACAACACCTTCTTGGGGCGGTGATGACGATTATGTTTATTGCGCTCTATCTGACTTCGTTCCTACCACTGACGGTTTGGTTATTTTCAATGCCTTCACTATCAATCTTTTCCTCTTCATTAATTTTGCCGACCAATTCACGAACATATATGCCACATGTGAATGCTCTAATGCGATTCGCTGGCTAATGAAAAGAATCTGGTCAGTTGAGATACCTGGCGATGATCACATAAAGGAACTCTGGGCAAAAATCCATCAAGAACCTGCCACCACACCGGGCATTCGTGATGTTCATTTCCAGCTCATAATTATCTGCGTGCTCCGAGACCTGATGGACTCTTTCCTTTGGAAACTTTTCTGGGTTCTCTTTGGGAATGTATTTGGTATTGTACAAATCGCTCGGCTTAGAGAGGGTCTAGGGGACATTGCCGAGGCAAATGCTTGGGGGTTCGGGCAGGTTGTACCCCTCTTGCTTCTTGCTCTTCCAATTTTTGGGGCCGTCGATACTTACTTCGAAGGTAAGAAGATGATGTTATTGCTTCTTGTAGAGAACCTAACCCTATTTTTCCTTCATTCCTAATGTTTGGTGAATTTGAGATAACACTTTATTTGCGCAGGAAGACAAACCCACACAGACCAAGATAGGAATGAGAGAGGTTCTTTGCCCGATCAGAGTCGGAATTCAACTAACCAAATAGAGCCACGGCAAGGAACAGACAGCACCCCAATTGAAATGACAGCGGCTCTGCCTAGCCCAGGGAATAGACTAGCCCACGACGCACTTCTCGGAGGAGATCCTGCTAGGATAGTGCTTGGATTGTCTACACCTGTCCATACCCTAGGTGGCAATCACGGATTTAATGTGCGTCGCATCGTCAGAAGAACACTGGGGGTTATGATATTGCTGATGCTGCTTCTATTCACAGTCTTGGCGGCCGCCATGGCCGGGGCGTTGGGAGACATTCTCGCAAACATAGCTTACTTTAGTCTCACGTCAATTACTATATTGTTACTACTTTTGGAGGCTTGGAGAGGATGGAAGGAATACCGAAAGAAAAATTCAAGGTCGAATAATTAACGCCACGTAAAATAAAGGATTTATATGTTACAAGTATTACGATACATAATAGTAGACTATCCCGCATCTCGTGCCTACCTCTTTCCACGTGCTAGAACATCGTGTACGCACTTATTATCGCATCTGATAATGTCAGGCTTTACCTTCCTGGGCAAGCTTCCGGTATCCTCGCGTATCGCGACGAATTCAGGATGGCTTTCTTCTAGGTAATCTTACAACCAAGCCTTGGAGAGTCTGAAAACGCTCCAGGCATGCTCGGCATATCTCCCTGACTTGTGCGCCTTGATAATTTCAACCGACCCTCGAAGGCGTTTTCCGCCAACCTGATGTCAGATTCTCCCTGCTAAATCTTCAGAGAAATTGGCGTTAGGAATACTACTAATAAGCGACAGGCTCTTCTCATTAAGAAACTCACATTGCAACTTATACTTTGCCTTGATCAAGCCAGTAGACGCCGATATCGTATAGCTACACAGCGTAGAATAGACTAGCGCGCCCCTGGTCCCCCTTGACCCAGATTTTATGCACCTCCGTAAAGTTAGAGAGGAATTGACTTGATGACTATTTTGGCTTCATTTACAAGGAAGCCCCCCCATCTGAGTCCGAGTCCGAATCCGAGTCCTCATCTTCCGTGAAATTCGTAACCGTGCGCGGACTTTCCGCTTGCATGTTCGTTATTGACAAAGTTGCTGGATTCGGAAGTAAATCCGGAGCAACATATGTCTCTTCTTCACTGCTACCCCGCTCATCGCCCGACTGATGACACAAAGTGTCCTCCTTCGCAAGACTCTCATTCTCTTCCGCGCATTCGACATTGACGTCTTGCGTGATTCCAGTCTGGGAGTCGGCGTGCCACCGGGTAGGCCCAGCTTTGCGTATGACTTGATCGAGTGCGTCCTCACGTATCGTGGTCACCATTTTGTTGAGGATATCGCGCTGCTGGAGGTAAAGTGGATCATCGGCGCCCGATAAAGCACGAAGGCCCCAGTTGAGATATAACTTCTTGCTGGTTTGTGGTTCCACGATTCGTGCCGGGTGGTGCGATATGTATAGGTGGCAGCAATAGCATGCAGGTTTGCTGCATCCTATATAGCGAGCATCGGCAAAGTATCGAAGCTGTGCACTGTAGAAATACTCCAGGACCTGGATTTCGGCGTGGACTAAAGGCTTGAAGTTGTCGTCTTTATACTGCCCGCTGATTTTATCCTGTATGTGATATTTCCGCTCCATGACTTCCAGGGCGGCCCTGTAATCATGCAGGTTCGAGCAGCCTGAAGGTAGCATTCGGTTGAGCATATGGAAGATGTCCCCCTGCTTTTGGTTGTGACTTATGATCTGACTTCTTGGTTGATCTGTTTCTATACAAGCTTGCACGTACTGGGGTCGTTTAACACACGCGATGAATGGAACTACGGCGACTTCAAACTCGTCAATGACATTCCGAAGTTGTGAGAAGTTTGAGAAGTCAGCCAGGACCTGCTCCGGGGCCCTGATATGATGAGCTAGACGGCCTAGATAATGCCTCACTGCGTTAAGTCCGGAGGATGGATCCTGTTGAGTAACATTATCACCATTGTCTGTGGATTCTGTTTCGAGCGTTCTCCGCAAATTTTTATGTCTAATGCTATAGGCATGGTGACATAGATCGGAAAATTTGGTCCCAGAAAACTCCTGGAGCAACGAGGCGAGGTCCGTGTCTACTTATGTTAGCGCCTACGAAAACATTCCGGGGGGGGAGTAGGGCATAGCCTTCCTAACCTTTAGGTTCCTTAGCCATACATTTTTCAATTTCTCTACGCAGAAGTTTGACTTCCTTCTCGATTCGCCTCTTGGCGTGGTTCAAGCATCTTCCCGTGAATCTTTCCGCTGCCTCTATTCTTGAACTTTCAGGAGTAGTGAGGATTGCTTTTACATCTGAGAGAGCGGTTTTAAGAAACTTAGCATTTGTAGCAGCCTTTTTCGCGTCATTAGAAGCGACCCAGAACTTGTACTTGGCGGGATCATCCTCAAGCCCGATAGCGGTAGTAGTTGAGCCTCCTTTGTCGTAGTCACATAGGTAAGACAGATTGTCGAGCAATCTGTATAGCGGCTGTTCCAGCGCTCGAGGACTATGATCTCCTCTCGTCTGCCCAAGGACTCTAAGTAGAATTAGGGGCTCGTAAAAACGGTTCCAGAGTTTTGAATATTGATCTAGATGTTTAGTGCTGCGTACTTCAGTTTTGGGTGAGATTGACGAAGGTCGATTTGATCGTTTTCCCATATTGATAAATATTCCTTCAACGAGGCTGTCTCATTTCAATGTAAATAAGGGGCGGCAATCAGCAGAGAAAGACCGAGGCACAGATACAACAGAATAAGCCAAATTGCCATTCAAATACTCAGAATGCTTATTTGAGAGTCTTCTAGTCGAGTGATAGTGAAGAGGCCAGCCCAGAACTCATGGAAATGGAGAGTAATTGAGTAAGGCGACCTTCCACACGTCATCCCTCAAAATCACATCGTTCGATGATTAAGAGGTCCGAAGAGGGGTTCGGATTTCCGTGGATAGAAGTGGAAGCAAGCGGCTCGCTTGATACTACCACAAGAAGGCAATCTAGGTGGAGCCAGTGGCATTGTACTGTATGAACATGCTTAGCACTTGCTGTCCTATACTTGCCCTGACGTATCATAATTTTCGCGATTCCTTGCAGTATAACGCCGGCATGCATTGACGTTGGAGCGAATAGGAACACCATGTTTCTGTGGGGTGTCGCATCGACCGCCGAGGCGTTTACAGTCGCGTTACAGGGCGGTAAAGCACAGGACCGATTCGATCAAGGCCCTGATATTGAATAACCGAAATTTGCTACGTTCTGGGAATGCCAAGTAGTCCCATCTATTCAACCAGCTCACGACCCCTTCATGATTCCCAATTATTGATACGTTGAGGGATCTAAGAAGGCGGATGAAAAGCGTTAACAGAATATAGTTGAATAATCTAAGGGACCGCGTTTTGCTGTCTCACATCATCCGGCGATATGCAAGCTGACTGAAAGCCGGTGCCTCGTCATGTCCGGCGCGCGTTCGCGTCCCATAATCACCTGTTAGGACCCTAAAAAAAGATTGGCACGCCATGGTACTATGACCGTACCTATTGCTCAACTACCTACCGGGTGGGGGCCAAAAGCAGGTAGGTAATAGGGCCACACCTCATGTCCAACTGGGTGTTTCGTATCGATCTTACATCGTCCTGGGCTGAATTTATGGCGATTAGGTAGTGATTGAAATTGAGTAGCCCAGGCAATCTAGACTGCCGAGGGAGCCGAACACCCCTATATAGGACGGGCAATTCCCTGCCCCGGTCTTAGATGCACGGGGTGCGGGCCCGGAGACGCGGAACGAACGCAAAAAGGTGGAACCCCGTCGCGGGAGTGTGGATGAAGGAGCGGCGCAATCGCCGAAATAGAGTAAGCTTTAGCGTGCACTTTCATTCTATATCGTCGATCACCGCGCCGAACCCATCAACATCTCACTCAGATGATTACCGCACTGTAGGGGCCACATAAGCCGCTCGCATTATCAAGTAATCAAGCCTTTTTTCTTTGTTTTTTCCAGCTCTCATCACCTCCTTCCACCCCCGGGGGCAACGGAACCCACCTCTTCCCACTGAGCGCCGGCCCACTCCTCGAGGTGCCCGACCTTTCCCTCGTCGACGCCTCGAGCCTGACAATCCCGCTCGCACACCCCCACGATGATAGTCCCCCAATCCATACCTTCGAGGGATAGCTCCTCGGCCTCGAGCTCCGTGATAGCATGCGGGCAGAGCTGGACCTCGAACGTCCGGGGTCCCCCGCAATTCGGACAACGAGGTATACCCCTGCCCCCAGTAACCGTCGGCCCCACCCCTTCGGCCTGTGACGGGGCGAGCGCCTTACCCACCGCGTCTATCTTGGAATATAGCAATGGCGTGCCGCCGAACTCGTAGCGGATGGATTGTTCGGGATTCTGCGCTAGCCTGTCGGCGAAACGCTGGAACGCGGCGTCCATGGTCGACTCGAAGACTTCCTTGTCCTCTTTGCCGCCGCCCGAGTTGTCGTCTATGTCCATCTTGGCTGTAGCTTGGGGCACTGGTGGTGGCGTGGGGTCCAGGGTTTCGTATTCGGCTTCGGACAGGTAGGAGATGGGGTATGGTTTTGGCTGAGCAGCCTCTGGAGGCCACGGCTCCGGGGGTGTTTGCGGCATGTCGGACTGTGAGTTGTTGAGAGACAGTGTCTCGGCGAATGTCTTGGGTAAAGCTTTCACGTCTTCGGCCGTGTTCGTCTCGCTCTCCGGTTGGGCAGTACTGGTAGGTTCCGCGGCGGGTTTAGGCGCACTAAAAGGATTGCTCGCGCTCGCGAAGGGGTTACTTGATGTCGATGCGCCGCCAAGACTAGACGTTGCAAATGGGTTTGCCCCCGATGCGCCTCCCATAACCTTCGCGCCGAAGAGCGTCTCGCCCAGATTAATGGGAGGTTTAGGATCCTCCTTAGGCTTGGGCTTCTCTTCCTTCTTCTTCTTGTCACCATTCAGGGGCGCGGCCTTGCTTCCCGGCGCAACCCGTAGACTCCTTAGCGCGCGTATACTCCCGTCCCTCCTCCGACAGCCCTTCTTCTGGCACGCAAAAACGTAGAGGCGCCTATCGTGGCCGGGGAATCGATCGGGTAGCTCGGCGTTGAGTTGGAGGAGAAGAACCATGAGGTCGTTGCAGATATTGCATCTTGCCAGGGTCGCCGAGGGCGGTGTATCCGGATCGAACCATTCCTACGGCCGGCTCTGCGTGAGCCTTGTTTTCGGAGCATTCATGCTCGCTGTCTGGTGCCGGCTGGGATAAGACTTACTGGCCGTCCCCCGAGGCGACTTATGGAATCATCTCCGGGGTCTTTCGACGCGTACCCGAGGAGTACGTTCGTCTCAGTGAAATCATCCTCTTCGCCCGCCGACGAGTCGCTATCGTAGTTCGCCATGCTCGCTTTGTCTTCGCCGTCATCGATGATGGACGTCACGTCCGCTTCGCTCTTTGTCGCAACTTTTTTTCCCTTATCGGCTTGGAGGGGTAGGTACCTAGGTACCTAGTGATTCAGATTCTTGGAGGGGCTTATCGCATCCGTGTGTTGGTCCGTGCGCCGACGGGCTCCGACTCGTTCATCGGTACTTACATGTAGGTACCTATACCTATGCACCGAATACTCCCCTTGTATTCCCGCCAACCCTTCTACGCTGCAGCGATACTGGCTATGCACGGCTTACCTTTCAACGTTGCAGTCAACTTCTTTTGGAAGCAAGGACTGTAGGCGGTCGAGGCATGAAACTTAATACATGAACATAGATAGGAGCAGCTAGTTGCGGCAATTTAACCACTTTTATTCCGGGTCGAACGTGAGATGCTTCCCGACGGAAAAGTTACATGGCTTCCTAACCCTGCTGTCTTCCTTTCTCTGCACTGCCTTACTCTTCAGTTGTGTCAAAGCTTAGTTGTGTGAGAGCTTAGCTGAGCAGAGCTTAGTTAAACCAACGTTCCCACTTAGTCACTAGCTCGCTGCTTTGTATCATCGCGTTGATGGAAAAAGCCACACGCTCAATGTCATAGGCTACCTCTGACTCGGCTTCCAGGTATGCCTTTTCTGCTTCAGCCTCTTTTTGCTTCATGTACTTCGCTTGTTGTCTGTAGTAATCAAGATCTTCCCTTGCCTTGCAGAGTTTGCGTAGGTTAGGTAGCCCATTCTTCACTTCGTTGGTACTGAATTCTAGGGCCTTGAAGATATCTTGTCGGGTTGTGTTGAGAAGTGGGGTGGACGGGCCGGCTTCATCCTCGTCAACGGTTCCAACCATATCGACATCTCCATCTTTAGCAACACCTCCTTGAGTTTCGTTGGCTTCGTTGTTTTTAACTTTACTCAGATTTCCCTTCTGCAGTTTAATGATCAGCAACGTCGGTATAAGAGTGTAATAACTTACCGGCGTCCGATATAATCTGCGGGGGGGGGGGATGGCGAGGCTTGCTCGTGTTTTACGCTTGATCCAATGGGGATTTTGTTATCCTGCGTGGCAACAGCAGCATCCTGGGTAATTAGCTTGTTGTTATTTCCTTGTAGACTATATGGTAACTTACTTGACTATCAGCCAACGGCAGAATTGCATAGTTTTTGTTGGGCGCCATGTGTAGATCGTCTGGCAAAGTAGACCTGTGGCCTGGAGACAGCTGACGAAGGACCTTTCGGCTCTCTGTTATGACAAATAACCCTAAGATTTGGGTTCAGCATCAAGGGAAGTGAAGGAGAGATGGGGAGGGAATAGAGAAGCGGGTTAGGTAATTCGGTTGAATATTATGGCAAAAGTACCGAGTTACTTACGGGCAGAAATACCTAGGGGGTAGGTTACCTAGGTAACCTACCTAGGTAGGTTGCCTAGGTAGGTAGGTACCTAGGTAGATGCCGACGCACAAACACTGGCAAAACTAACATAGCCAGCCTACGGCTGCCTTAGCCAACCGGACCCGGGCTATATACCTACCTAGGTACCACCTAAGGTATGTATATTACTCCGTACATTCAGGCACGGACTGCGTCCCTTTGTCTCCTACTTCAAGCCTTAGCCTTGTCTACTGCCTACTACCTAATGAGATTTGGATTTAGTTGGTTCCCTGGCCCCTACTAAAATGCATTGGGTAATATTTGTTGATATTCTGAAGGCATCGAATCAACATCTTCTGCTTATTCTCACCATTTGCTTGTCCCTGTATCAACTTTAAACCTCGGTTAGGAAGTGAACATCGCAATCCGATCATATTCGCACCGTGCGGCAATGCTTTACATAAACTTTATCTTGTCCGCTCTATCCGTACTCTAAGACCGACTGTACAATAATATACTCCTCTCAGCTTCAATTTGTCCGGTTTGATTAGAACACCATTTTCCGATCTGACCACTAAATGATGATACAGACTTTAAAGCCGTTGATTCCGTCACAGATCTTCTAATGTTATTGTACTGCGTACACATGTACCTAGGTAATTAAATGCATTTTGTACGATTATGTGTAAAGCCTAGCTATACTATTTGCCTTAATACTTAAGGGCCATACATGCTTTGTTCTCCAACATCTCCTTTGTAGATATCTTCACACTAAAAGAATTAAGAGTTGTATAGGTCTATAGCGCCTACAGTATAGAAAATACCATAAAGCTAATCCTTGGTTAATATAGCAATTGTTGTATTAGAGTTCATGCCTAAGTCAAAGATAAACAATCCATAGCTCTACTAATTTGGCACATACTAATATCAAACTTAGAAAAGGCCACCGTCTACAGCTCGACTTTATATTAAGATCCTATCTTGATATATTCTCCCTTCTCACGTCGTCTTAGCAGGTTCCGTGGTCAAGGTTAAGTTAGTTAGCTAAGTAGGTACCTTGGTAGACTTTATCAGCCAGCTTTAGATGTTTAATTGCATGAGTCTTATTTTTAATTTATGCCTATCGCCCCCCTTTCAAGGTTACCGAGGCTTATTGTACTCCCAAGAATATCCGAGATTTATCCAGTATCACGCTAGTATGTTTGTAGTAAAGCGCCTTTATTAGCTTCCCTAGAGTTAATACTGATAGTCAAGAGTTAATTCATAACTCCAACTTGTTCTCAACTTGGAACTCTTCTTTCTCTCCACCCAAACCATGGGTCACATTTTTGTGATTCAACGTCGAATCAGCCAAAGACCGCCCAAGGCCGTCTAGGCTGCGCACACCACAAGACAATCATCTGCGCTTTTCAACATGTCGAATTATTAAAAGGAAGCATGAATGGTAGAAGATTCATTGGTCTTTGTTTTGTTAGGTAAAGTCAACTCTCTCTGATGATAATGCCACATTGCTAACTTGTTCAAAGAGCCCATAAGGGAATAGCATGCTTTGCTCCCTTCATCCACTTGCTTCCATATCGAAGGGTATCAAGACGCTTCCTTTAATTCCCAGAATTAGAATGCTTGCAATTCTGTCAGCTAGGCTGTCAAGTGTTGTTGATTGATCACTTGGGAAGATCATCGTGGCATCACCAATAACTTCTATTATGGCCCAATTGAGGATCCTCGGTACCTTGATGTCTGCAGTCACTTATATATGTCTACAGATGGAACCGTAACAGAGCTGCTTGCTCTACGGTTGCCACTGTTGGTCCGAGGTCAATCTTTAGTGGTTAGGTGTTGTACCTTAATGGACAACCCAGCTACAGGCATCAGGCTAGGCTCTACGCCGGTTACCTGAGTGAAAATGTTAGGCTAGGTGGGGTATGGTGTGGGGGGGTTGGGTGAGCTCGCCAGCATGTCCCGCCCAAAGGTGCTTCCTAAGGGCGTGGCCAACGCGGTTGAGGATGGGCGGAACCCAGCTGGTACTTTGTAACTCGTAAGGCAAACACCACCTTTCCGCTTCACGCCGTTTTTACCTCTGCTTCACCCACAAAACTCACTCGCAAGGACCATCATCACGAGCAGGTAGAAGCCATGCCGCTGCCCAAGAAGGGATACCAGAATACGAGTGGCGTTTCTCGCCAGACCGCTGACGGCGTGTTCTGTATGTCCAATTCCCTCCCCCTACGTCACCCTTTTGCTTCACAACTTTGTTTTCTCGAACGACACTAATCTACTCATCTTTAAGACGCCAACGGGAGATACCTATGCCAGAGGATCGTGAATGGTGTGCCCTGCAATCGAGAGATTGCGGGGACTACCCACAGCATCAGCTCGCACAATTCCGACTTTCACAAGCCGGGCCGATACCAGCAGCTAATGGCCAGAGGCGAATACAAATGCGCCTGGGATGGCTGCAATCACCAGAGCGCCAATTTCCAGGCGATTCTGGGCCACATTCGCACCGCACACAAGTTCAGGGGGTCATCTGACCCTCTCAAGCGCCATTACGGTAGTAAGTAATTTCTTGACATTTTCCTGCAAGCCCCGTCATTTCAGTGGCACAAGTCTTCTTCTTCAACCAGAACCACGCGCCATCACTTTTACTTTCTTATGGGCATATTTTCAGTTTAGACTAAGGGTAGCGAAAACTAACTTCTGGTATCATAGTTCCGGTCGGTGCCAAGAGGAAGGCCGACAACGAAGTCGAGGGAAACAGACACAAGAAGCAAAGTCGTCAGAATACCCCCCAGACAATCAAGGAGGACGACCGCGAAGAAACCTGCGAGGATACCCGCCTGGAACTCGAGGAGAATCATCACCAGGAAAGAGGAGAAGAATCCGAGGATGACGGTAACGACGACGACGACTACCTGAATTTCATCGACCCTCTCCTTCGCAAGTGGGACAAGGACAATGGTGGTCCCGGCAGCAGCGGCGCTGGTAGTGGCGGTTCTGGTCTTGGTGGCCAACTTCTCTCGTCTAATGTCATCGCTGCCAGTGGTTGAACACATTGATCCCGATCTCCAAGTCCCACATCATAGAACTTGCAAGATCATACAAAACAAGGAGGCTAGGAGAGTTTTATACAAACTAGCACCAATCACAAATTCTTGGTCCGTATTCAGTTTCCATAGTGAAACAATCGACATACGCCAATGACCTACGCTTTCTATGTGTCACAAGACACGCATACAACAACGAAGCTTCTGTATATAGCTAGAGCAGCCCTACGAAGGTACTTTCGAGACCTTCGCGCAACAACAAGTGTCTTTGCCTCCCTCTAAATGCTATGCTGAAGTTGATACTTCTGCTCATGGAGAGCTCCAATTGTCCGATTCTTTTCGATATAGTAATTCTCAAACTCCAGTTAGGTGTAGACATTAGCGCAAAGACGTCCTCACAACTCGAGTGTGCCATTTCTTGCGCTTCCTGTTAATTCTAGTTCTATAACTGTGACAAGGGCTTATGTAATAAGGGCTTGGAACAGTGTTCTATTCAACTGATAATTCTCTTTGGATCTAAAGGGTCGTTGCCTTCCAAATCCATCCTTCGATGCAACCTCGACCTACGCCTCATATTTATAGACAGCCCGGAGGCTGGCGCCTTAGGCATCTAGCCATTGTTACAAGGGCAGTTGTACTGGGCTTGGGAATAGCTTCATTCCTAATGTTCTAATAATTGGCTATGGCGTCAAAAGCTCTTGAGGAGGGAAAGTTTCCTGGGAGAGCTCTAGGACCTAGCCAGCATTTATATATACACAGAATGTCTCACTACCCCGCTTGAGTGGTCACGTGAATCCGTGTGACAATAACATGTCCCCTCAAAGCGGTACATTGTCGATCCCAAAGCAAGCAGCCGAAAACTACTCTCAGTTGCTAGTGATTAATTCAGGCAGCCCCAAGTGTCACACGTATAGGTACGTATTCTGTACCCGAGGGTTTAGGACACCCGATATTCTGTAAATAGTCCATGTAAAGCAGCAAACTACCGATACAAGGTTCAGGTAAAATTAGATTAGTTTAAAAAACATAGTTTAATTTTTTTTAAAGTTTATAATAGTTTGCTTTTATAAAAATATAATTAGCCCCTTTAACTATATAAAAAGACTATGACTCTTAAATAAATATTATTCCAAGCTCTACATAAGCCCTTGTGACACCTATGTAATATGCAGTCATATTATGTATTGAGGACGGCAAGGTCGAAAGCTTTATTGGATGGCGTAGCCCAGCATTAGATTGATAGTCTAGGGAGGTATTCGTCTGATTCAGGATCTGCAGTGCCTTCATGTTTACCGTGTCGCTCCTAGACTTCCAACGTCATGTTTTTTTCTACTGTATACTAGGTACTCCACGTGCCTAGTACATGCACTCATTGATTGCCATCAGACCGACGGCCTTATCAGCATAAGCCAATCTTAATTTTGGCATTATCCGAATACGACCTGCGTTATTACAGGAACATTGTTGCAACTGCTCTAGCTACAGTACCTAGGTACTGTATGATTGAGGGGTACCTACCGTATTGGGTGTCTATTGTAGTCCCTGTAGTCCCTACAGTGCAGAAAAGACCTCTCTCCTCACGTACTGTGTTTCGAAGAGTACCTACTGTAATTAGGGGTATCACAGGGACCTGTACCTTACGAGATGTTGGTAGTACGTTCAAGTCGACCCCATATGTGATGGCTGAAGGTGTGTCTCAATTAGTTGTAGAAGATATGGAGCTTGGCACACTGTATTTACAGTGTGCACACTATTTATAGGTGGGTCCCGACACCATAAATCACCGGAGAGCTCATCGGAAAATGCGATTTCACATCATTTTGCGCTTCCTGCAATTCCTCTGATTAAACACCACTGTTAATGCGACTGAGAAGTGGGTGCTAGCAACATGTTGGCTGTTCTTACAACTTTCCTAGCCGGCATTGTTGCCGTGTATATTTTATCATATGCTCTGTTACTCCAAACCCAAGACTCTAATGAGCCGCCTCTTATTCAGACTTCAATCCCTTTCCTGAGCCCTATCTTGGGCATGATCAAGCATACAACGCTTTACTATGTTCATTTGAGGTCGGTGTACGCTCCTTATACCGCACCTAAGCTTTTCAATTCTGACCCCTTGCGTTAGAGACAAACATAATCTTCCCATATACACGTTAATTACGCCTACCCGGGACACGTGTGTACGTTATCAACGCTGTTGAGCTCATTCCCGTTCTTCAGCGCCAATAGCGTGCTATCAACTTCACCCCTATCCTTGCCGCATCAGGTCCAAGTGTTATGGGAATGAGCAATGAAGCTAGCAAAATTCTGCATGCAGAGCGATCACAACTACGTCGTTGGATTCGCCCCGGCTATTTCGCTAGCTATGGGACCGGGGCCTTCACTCGACTTGATGAACAAGCGGGCAGTAGAGGTGATGGTTGCCGGGATGCGAGAGTTTCGTCAAAAGGGAGCAACTGTTATTCACTTCTGGGATTGGACTCGTCATGAGATACTCATGGCGACTACCGATGCCATTTATGGACCTCAAAACCCTTACCGAGACCCTGGGATTGAGGCTGCCTGGAAGTACGTTCCCCGGCTTTGCATGCACCCTCGCATCGACCTTGGAAAAATCCTTTTATCGAAATGCTAATGTTTAGAAGTGTGTTTGAACCCTCATACATGACCTTTGCGTTGGCACCTTTCAAAGCCTTTCTGGCGCCAAACATCTTTCGCGCAAGAGAGAAGCTTGCTAATGCATTTCTGAGTTACCTCCAGAATGATGGCCACAAGTTAGCTTCACCATTTATCAAGGAGGTCTTTTCGCATGGTAGAACATGGCCTGAGCCTTGACGATATCGCTCGCAGCGAGATAGGCCACTCCTTTGCCGTTATCGGGACCACGGCTCCTACTACCTGGTGGCTAGTGTACCAAATCTTTTCCGACCCGGTCATCCTAGCCGATGTTCGTCGTGAGCTATCTGCCTTGGTTGAGGAATCGGATGACGGAAGATATTCCATCAACGTTGCAACTATCCGTACCGCGTGTCCCATACTCCTCAGTACATTCAAAGAAACCATGCGCCATCGAGCAATCGGTACGTCTGTCCGCATGTGCTTGGAAGACCACCTGCTCGATGGGCGGTACCTTTTCAAGAAGGGAAGCATGGTGATTCAATCGCAGGTCGTTCATCATACTGCGCCGGTGGTATGGGGAGAGGATTTCGCTACATTTCAGCACATGCGCTTCGTCCAGGCACCCGGTCGCAGACGTCCGAATCCTGTGGCTTTCCGTGCCTTTGGTGGCGGTCACACTCTCTGTCCTGGGCGTCACTTCTCTAGTATGGAGATACTTGCATTCGCGGCGCTGATGGTCTTGCAATTTGACATCGTTCCCGTTTCAGGGAAATGGGTGGAGCCTACGTGGAAGAAAACACCCGCCGTCGCGTCGTTTCAGAAACCTGACGAGGATATTCAAGTTGAGCTGCGACCAAGACACAGCGACTGTTCTTGGCACATCACCTTCGAAGGCTCTGGCGACCAGCGAATGAGAATGGTATCAGAAGACATGAGGTGAGAGAGCAATCCAACCACGAGTGCTGGGCAACGATTCATTCGCGTTAGGTACCGATAGATGGTCGGTACTCTTCCTTGTCAAGTGAAGCTTGACGCTTCCCTTGTTGATTTAGTCTCTTAATATCAAAGTGAAAATACATGATAATAGTTGCTCACTTCTTACGCATCTCCCTACTGAGTTCACCTATAATAAGCAATCAGAGGATCTTGTCCATGTTTCCAATCTCTCTCATGTCACAGTTAGGTATGCTTGAAGTTTGATTGAACTTGGAATTCTTGAATACAAAGGTACTGAAGACGACGGCGAATGCATAGATTGAAACACGACCTGCCATCTGAGAGAGGTAGTGTCAACTACAAAATATCCGAACCATGACACACGGTATCCTACCCGATCTATCGGAATCATATGAATCGTAACAAACTGTCCCCCGCCCTAGCGAAACACATGAATAAACCAATCTGTTTCAAAGGACAACGTAGTGCAATTCTTTAAAGTAGGCGTTCTTGGTCTAAGGTCTATTAGCATTGACTCAATCATCAGTATTCGCCGTTCACAGACTAATATCCCCAAGCCTGCCAGTAGCAGGGCAAGACCTTGTATCGTTTGTTAGCCACAGTCTTCTCATCTTTACAGGCATCACTTACATGTTGATGCAAAAGGCGACAATCCAAAACCCTCCGCTGTCGCCTGGATTACGGGCAACGAGAGTACGGTGGCGACAACGGTCAGCATGGATGCCCCCCGATCCCGGCCGTTTGTCACACTAGGCGGTAGGGCTTGCAGGCTGGAGAGCTGTGCCAAGTCTCGAGGGATAGCAGTTTGGAAATGCATGGTACAGGTACTATTTAGGGCTGAAGAATGGTTGGCGGGGTTCTATGTGGGGATACCTATAGATCGGCTCACTGTCATCCATACAAAAATGTACTGGATACTGGCTCGTAGAACAACATTCACTGCCAGTAGAGACTTCGAATGTCGGCGGAAGGTGTGTGAATCTGGTTGTTGCTTAATATGATAAAGAAGATGTTAGTTTTGGTTATAGAGGGGGTGCTCCTTTAGGTGTTGTATTTCACCAACCTAGGTATCTATCGCAGCCTGCTTCTGAGCGCCTTCGACGTGTTAATTGTGGCAGCAACGGAAAAGCAATCACAAGATGCACATGTGTTCCATTCCGTAATGCAGTTATGTAGGATGCCTTTCTTATACTTGGTTAGTTCGTTAGTACAAGTTAGTACAAGTTATCAACTGGAAAAATACATAACTACATCTTGATGTAGAGGTACTTTGCGCCATAGTACCTACAGAATAGAAGGCGGAATTGGCAACCTTCACAGTGGCAACCGGTTAGGGCGGCAATTAAGATCAAGCATCGAGCCTCTCGGCCTCCTAGCCTCCTACCTGGCAACCGAGTGATGGATTAAATCTCAGATGTAGTCCCAGTGGCGTCGTGCCATCAGAAAGCCATCTATTCTGTGTAACATTTCGCGCTATATACCTTATTGGGAACGATCGAAATTTAATCTGCTACTCGCTTGTCTAGGTATGACGGCAGGACATCCTGGGAGTGGTTCGATCGCGAAGCAGGCTGGGCTTCGAGGCAGGCTGGTTCTCAGCTAACAAGTCTTAGATATGGGGGTGCCTCATGTGATTGGTGTTGCTGTTAATGTTTATCATTGCCTTGGATGTTATTGATAGAATACTAGCTAGGTGCCTACCTGTCTCATTTCATGTACTATGTAGGTAGTGTGAAAGAGGGTGAGCATGAAGGGTGGATGGGTAGGCATCATCCCCGCTTACCGATTGCCCAGGTCAGCACCACGCCGTGTCTTCGCATTTGCCAAGCCCGACTTGTGACCCGGCGGCGCGGGGATCGCCCCCGAGTGGTAACGTATGGGCGGAGCAGGCTATGTATATGTAATACCTACTTGCGGAGACCTCGTACTCTCATTAGCACATGAACTGATGGAAGAGCATTACCATGCAAGAACCAAGTCGATGCAGGGTCAGCTCTTGACGCTGATGGAAGGAATGTGCTATCTTGCGGGTACGCTAGGAACGGGCCGACTCACAGGGTGCCTTGGTGGCGTAGGTACATACCTACTCGGAGGTTGCTACGCTACTGTTAGCTGTGACACTGAACAGGTTGTTGTTGTACCTAGTCCTCAAGGACATATGCTGAAATCACAATGCCATCATTATCGCAAAGATACGCTGTCTTTATAGGTGTAATACAGAGAATCTAACATAGTGACTAATCTAGAGCATGTCTCAATGGCATACTATTATTATTTCTCTGTTTTGTGCTAACAGTTCGCTATGATACAGGCGTGAAACAGGAGGCTCGCCGACTTGACTCCTGTTCGCGTAGATGTCCAGGGGCATGCGTGTTTTATTAATATGGCGAAGCCAGATCACTCTCTACTTTCATCTCTCCTGGTATTGCGAAGGAAATGTTGTAGAATCGGTCAGGGCAGTTTTACCTCCGACTCCATACAAGAGGTGCTCGTTCTGGGTGTAACATTTGCAAGAGGAGTACCGGGGCCGAGTCTGTCTCTATTTGATACAAGACTCTCCGTCTGGCATCATCAATACTCTCACCAGGACCAGTTGTGGGATCAAAACGCCAGTCCTGAACAAGGGTGGCTATAGTCGCCACAAACTCCACTTGAGAGAACTTGCGGCCAGGACAGTCACGAGAGCCCTCTGACCAACCGAGGAACGTCCCTCTCTGGGGATTTATGAGTTGCTCCGAGTCATGTTCCGTATTAATCGACTCGGCAGCACTGATCCATCGTGAAGGACGCCAAGTGAGAGAGTCTGAGCCCCAGTACTTTGGATCGCTATGTACTGATGCGTAGCTTGGAATGACCATGGTGTTTGGTGGGATGACAACAGTCTTGTCTCCTACCCTGAGTTGCTGAGCTCCTTGATCCGTCCACTTGGCCACGGGTACAGGCGTGTAAAGCCGAACAGTCTCAAGCATGACTGACAAGCAACGCTTGAGACGAGGGAAATCTTCATTGTAGCGCCATTCACCAGACTTTCGATCGCCTAGCACTCGACGCACTTCTTCATGCACCCAATCCTGAACTTGGGGGTTGGCAGCAAGGAAGAAAATGGCAAACGTGAAGGTATGAGCTGTCGTGTCGTGGCCAGCGAAGTTGAAGACGAACATGTTGCCGTAGATCTCGCTTTCTGTCAGACCAGTGTTGCCGGTTGTCGCCTCGTCTTGAGATGCACGGACGAGTGATGTCATTAGGTTGCGATCTGTAAGTCCACGACCTTGGGCAAATGCCCGCTTTTCCTCTTCATACTGGTTTGTCATGTATTTTTGGAAAGATGAGCATGCTCCACTCAAGTTCCGCAAATGGCGAGGAAGCCACCAAGCCCTCTCAAGAAATTTTGGGCCGAGGGCCATTATCAAGACACAGTTTTCCAGAATCAGCTGCAGTGAGTCCTTGTAGCTAGTCGATGGGTTACTTTCGGACCTTTCGCCATGGCCTTGAAATTTGAAAGATTTTCCAAACCCGGCCCGAGACAAGACGTGGAGAGATAGCGTCCTTGTGTCATGAGCAACAGAATCGATCGATTTTTTCGAAGTCCAGTAGCTGAGCATGTCTTTTGCCAAGAGCAGAGTCTCGGACCAGACTATCTCATTGTTCGGCTCATTAAAACAGCTTGCCGTCAATTTGCGCTGCGTCTTCCATTGCGGACCATCGACGGTTGATATGTTTGGACCGAATACGTTAAGTATTTCTGTGGAGTCATTAATCAATCTCAAGCATGCAACCAATGGTTGGGGTAGACGAAAGAGAATAAGCATACCCGTGAGCTCCAGGCAGCGCGGAAAGTCAATCCTGCGACGGAAAATATCGATTAGTGCCTCGGGATCGGCAACATAGAGCCAATTTCTGCCGGGCGTCACCACAATGAAGGCATCTCCCATCTCAGCATGGGAGTAGTATCGGTCGGCTAGCTCCCAGGCTCGGTAATTGTATCTGATAAAGCTGCTGTTGCTAATAAAAGGTATTCGTTTTACCAGAGAAAGAACGCGTCTATCAACGAGCATCCAAAATGGGTTCGTATGGCTGATGGGAATCATGCGGATAGGAAGGCCTATCTTACATGCTGCGAGATAGTTCCGGGCCAGTTGTGACATTGAGTAGGCTGTAACGCCACTCACTAAGAGGACGACGGCCCATAGCAGGCCATGAAGCAACGCCATGATCATAGCGACAACAACAACGACAACGAAGATAAGAGCAAGAACTCGACTTCGACAGAAAAACAATGTGGACGCAAGAAGGAAGGGAGAGACCACCTGGCTCTTGTGAGACAGCCCCAAAAGGCGGGGCACATGGACTCCAGCCAATTGATGCAACGCAAAGATGTTGCGGTAAGCATGCAAACACACTGGCTGTTGAGGTGCAAATAAGTGTACCTACTAGGTACTTGGATGGGTTGCGTATGTAGATTTGACATGTGCGCCTCAAAGCACTAGGTACATACCTAAACCATTTTTTACAGGGGTGGATACAAAAACCTCTGTAGAACAGTCCCAGAAGCCTCCAAGTCCACTGAGTCAGTCCAGTGAACCAATCGGGCAATTGCCTAATTGTGGTGGCCAATTAAAGCCTATTTTACAGCCTGCGATGTAACCTCCCTTGCCCAATAATTACGAGAATGATGGATCACAGGCTTAGAAATGGCTTAATTACTCTATAGGGGCGTCCGGTCAGAGTGCAATGCTACGAAAGTACACCCAGTGATCTTCTTCCAACAATTATTTTGAAACTAGATGAGAAGTTACTTTAAGGGTTTGATATTCTTATGTTATAACGTACCTACGTTATCTATAGAGACAGGCAAGCGCGGCAGGCAGGCAGGCTCGCCCCCCTGTCGCGTTGCAACGGCCGTAATTACGATTGATGTCAAGGATGGTTTCGTTGCCTATAGCGAGAGCCTGCATACCTACATAATGTTGGCTGCAAGACTTAGCTTCTTCTGTTGGATCTGTACGACAATACAGCATTGTTACCTACTTAATTAGGTAGGTATTCCGACGATGACAATGTGTCACGAACCCAGTATAAGGTAGGTATAGACTCTTGTTGTTGCACGAGGGGTCTCAAGGCTACGTGAGGCTGTCCTAGATACATATACAAAAGTCCCTTTGCCTCTCCCTTGTGACACAATGGCGTAAATATTGTCTGATACACGTGTATCTGCGTGTTGACCAAACGGATACCCCTCCAGTACAAAAGACGACTGATCTGATGTCACATGTCCCATTCGTGCCCAGCCCCAGACAAATCATCTAGCCATGCTACATACGACAGCTCAATAAGATTTATTTTCACGTCAGCCATGATGCCTACTTGAATGCCTATTGGAGTGATACCGACTGGTCTCCCCCCGATGTGGTGTGGTCGCACCTCTGCAAAGACCTAACAGACGCTATACTAGTGCGTTGCTCAATACAAATTAGGGACTGATTGCCTCCTCGCGCGTGACGCTGTAGCCTCTCTCCTGAGTGATCGAGTTCTTGAGAGTACTCCCAGGTGCCCTAACTGGCAAGGTTGTGTAGCAAACGGGTGCCAATTGGGTTTCACCTGGTGTCAAAACAGGATGACTACTGTCATAAGATGCCACATCCGTTTCTTGAGTTCGCATGCCTACGGAAGTGTTCGTTTTAGTGACTCCCGAGAGGCCGTATAGTGTATCGTCCGTTCTCTTCTTCCTCAGCCTCATTCGCTTTAGTCTGTCTAAGTAGGTTTCGGATGGTGTGAAGAGAGGAGTTTTCTGGCTTGACTGGACGAATAACCGAGGAAAGGCAGATGTACAGGACACAATTATAGCTGCAGAATGACATGGGGCAAGAAGTTAGCAAATTTGTTTAATTGACACATCATAAGTGCGGTGATGGATTTTCTTACCTATGCAAGGTTCCACAGCACTCCAGAGCCAAAGATAAGTTGGGTCATTCTGACCAGTGACCCATTTTGTTGCCGAAACATCTGCGGCACGAACAGTGGCAATAATCATGGTGATAATGGAGAGGGAGAAGATGCCAGCGAAAGCCAACTTCTTCTGCCATCTCATGCGGACGTTCCACAACAAAGTCAAAGGTATGAGCATGACTAGTTCTCATTTTCAGTCCTTTGTTTCATAAGAGAAAGAAGGAATTTGTACTTAGAAAGTCCGTGAACACATCCAAGGCACAATTGACTTTGAGAGTAATAGTCGTGAAGTTGATAGCCGGCTCAGTGTCACAGTAGCCATTCATTTCCTCGAGTGGGCCAACCAGACAGTGATATTGAACATTACCAATGGCACCGAGCCAGACAGCAATAGTGAATAGGAAAATTGACCACCAAAGATATTTAAACTTTGTAACGTTGTGTCCAAGGCGCCGGAAAAAGAACAAGAAAGATAGCTTGACGAATGTTAAGCCGGTGTAGAAGAATAACTCGACAATGAGGGAGACCTTCAACCAAATTATCTGCTTTTCGAAAATGTCGGGAGTTGGTGGTATGAATCCAGCCGCGACGTTCAGAATGAAATACATGTTGGGGACCTGCCATTGCCACAGAGCTGCTGTGACTACAGACATTACTAAAGCGAAGATTACAAAAGCATCATCCCAATAAAGCCTCCCGGGGCCTCTGAACCTGGAGTAAAGCCGGATGGTGACAAAGATGAAGGCTAATCCAAGGGTACTCCAGATCGCTCCCTAAATACCAGTAAGCGGGTTTTTCTCGAGTTCTTGATTTTAATTCTGAACTTACTAAGAATGCATCGTACGAAACACCTGGTCCTAGCTTCGGACTTCTAGAATCTAGCAGCATGTTTCCAACGAAGACAACAATGAAGACAAAGTATGTGTAATAATATAACTTGGGGAAAATCCGTCTCTGCTGAAGCCGATGGAAATATTGTGAGAAATATTACAGTCGGGCTTCCCTCACGTAATTATTGTATTCATTCGAGCGTTGGATGGTCAGGCGATGATTATATGATGCTGGTTAGGTATTTGACATGTAAGAGCTTGCATGTTGCATCCAAGAAACGGACTATTTCCGCACACTACTTTGCGGACCGATTTGTCTTATCTATGAATAGATCTTTCCTGCATCTGGGGGTAACATCTGCCTGATCTGCCAACAATCCTCCTAACCGCTAAAACCCGAAGTGGCTGGCAGGGAACGGTGGGTCTTTTGGACAGGAATCCGCCAATTTAACTTTTCCTCCATTTTCCCTTGTTAAGGAATTTACAACATACCTACCCTACATACATACTAATACTTATTATGTACGTACTCTATAAAAGGCTAGAATAGTTACCTAAGCTGGCGGGTATGTAGTAGGCAGCGGGGACGGAGTGTTTTCGGGAAAAGGGGCAGGGCTGACCTTGTTCTGACGTTCTACAGCACACTCCAAGGCATATATAGGAGGTAGTGATTGGCGCATATATTGAGAAAGCGTGAGCGTTACCAAGCTTTTCTACGAGCCGAGTCTGTAGCGGTAGCGGGTAGTAATGATGCGTACCAGCCTTAACAAATCGAGAGTCTTACACACGCTACCTAGGTAGAACATGCCCGCCAGTCCGCCCCTCCCCCAGCACCACCCAATCCGCGGGCTTTTCTCGTACTGAATAAATATTTATACAATGCAATAATAAAAGCTGAACCTCGATAGGCGGCGCCAGACGTTAAGATGCGCAGCAATCACGCTTAGCGTATCCCTTCAGCGACGAAACGATCCTAGTTCAGAATAAGTATTACCCTCAGTCGTTGTGGATTTGGGGGGGTAGCACCGATCTGAAGATAATTCCGTCATTTTACCTACACCCAGCTCTTACAGATACGTGTGGGTCATCAGTGCGGGGTGATATTAGAATCGAGTACTACAGCTAAGAAAGCAAGAGTATCAGTGTCACAAGGTATAGGAACAAAGAGACCTCTGTATATGTATCTAGGTTAGCCTACGTAGCCTTGATACCCTCGTGCAACAACAAGAGTCTGTACCTACCGTATACTGGACCCTGGTTCGTAACAGTCAGGTAGAAAATAAAGAGTTTCGAAGCCCTTTTTCCACTTAACATGCCTGGTGAGCAAGTAGATTTAGAAAACCTCATACCAAAAGTTCCCTGTCAGTAATACGATTTTTCATCGCGACATGTTGGCTCTGTTAAAAGAGGTGGTATATGAGTGTCGTATTCAACTTGATTGCTTGACTAACTCTATAGGCAAGGTAGGGAGACCTCTATACAGTATATATATACATGAACAGGATATCCGTGCCCCTTTTGTCTCAGTACATGAAGTGACTCCTGGACCTAGTACACTTCTGACAGGCTCGGCCCGCTTGGCGTGGCCAAGCCTAGCACCGTGGCTTATGCAACAGCTCGGAACAGTGTTCATATTCTGCTCAATGAAAGGTTCTCTTGGACCACACTACATCAGCCACCACTAGCCCTTTAAGGTTAGTGCCTAGTGGATACTTGATGTCCGATTTGATGCGTATTCCTTACAGCAGGGCTACTTAAGTACGCGTACGTGTCTATACTAAGTATACAACTTACCTACACAACAACGCTTGCCGCTAACCTATACACTACCTACGCATACGTACGTACAGACCTACACAAACTCACGCGTACTCAAGTCACCCTGCTGCAATACGCATCGGCTAGAGGGTGGCTGATGTGCCTCGGGGACCGTATTATTGCGACCTCTGGCCTTACCCCTCCTTTGGCTGCCTACGGCCGCAGTCCGCGATATTTTTATGTCCAGAGGCGCTCCAATGGTGAGGGTTGGACCTCTAGGAATTTGGCCGCCGTCCCTCACGGTCCGCGTCCTTGCGCCAGCCTGCCCTTTCGCAACGCGGCCTGCTATTTTAATAGTTATGTTTGCTATATATATTTAGTTACAACGTCAAGTACTTAAGATTGGGGAGGGGTTACCCTTTGTTGATCTATTAAGCGCGGTACATGTCGTGGTTTTTCATGGCGTCTCTAGGTGGACTAGAATATAACGAATCCAAAGGTTTCGTCTAGTGAGAGCCTCTACGCCTACATACATGCTAATATCAACAATGTGTTGCAAAATTTGTATGTGACAAAAGCAACCGAAATCTCCCAAAATGTAGCAAAAATAGCAATTGTAGATGTATCTGGAGACCTAAAAAACCCCCAAGAAACCAAGTTATCTTAGCATGTCTAAACTGGAAACTTCTCATTCGCCTTCTCTATGCTGATAATAACGTCCATTCCTTTAATGGGGCCACTGATTCCCAACGAAGGGGTGAGATCATTAAACCGAGGAAATGACTGTCCCCCAGGAATCTGCGCCAGCTTGATTGTAAATCGGTGGAGAAGAATTGCCACAAACCCAAACACCTGTTCCCTCGCAAGCATTCTCCCTGGACAATATGTTAAGCCTCCACCAAAGGGTCGGAAGGACGGATGTCTAGCTAAGGATTTCTTACTCAAGAAACGGTAAGGATCAAACTCGGCAAATTTAGGGCCCCAGACATTTTTATTGACATGAAGCTGTCGGAATGGGATCATGATCGAATTACCGGCTTTTAGATGTTTCTGTCCAATTCTTGTATCTTTTGTGACGACGCGCAGAGCTCCCGCGCCATTTTTGACACGTAGAACTTCGTGAAAGGTCGAGTTCAAGAGGGGGCAGTTGGCGGAAAGATATTTCAGATCCAAAGATCCATCAAACCACGCGGCTTCAGTCTCCTGCTTCACTTGCTCGAGGAGAGAAATGTCGTGTAATAAATAGGCCAGGACCCAGAACGAAGCATTATACTCGTTAGAGATAGCGCTAGGGGTCTCGGTTAGCCTCATCGCCGTACCGCTGTAATTTGGATGTGTCAATCACTTACGCCCAGAAGCTCATTAGCATCATTGAGGCCCGCGATTCCACATCGATGTCCACTATATCCATTGCAGCGGTTATGTTTCTGATCGCCCAGCATAACTGACTCTTGTCTTCCTCTGGGGTCTGCACCAATTTCTTCAGCGCGGCCATGATCTTTTGTCTCGACTCTGCCACTGGGCTAGCGAAAAAGCTTGGATAATTAAAGACGATCATCCACACGTGTTCATTGAACTGGAGCATGAGATTCACTATATCTGGTTCGATATCATGTAGAAGGTCACCAAAAAGCGACCGCGCGGTGGCTTCCACGATGAAGAACTGGCAGATGGAGTAAAGCGAGGCATGATGGGAGGGGAATTGCGATATTTCACCTCGGGGTTCAAAGTTTTGTGTTGCGCCCCAGAGGAATACATTGCATCCAAAGTCAATATGATCCCAGTCTAGATTTGTGAGTAAAGATTGGATGAATGCCTGGCTAAGCGTATCCACATGATCACCGGATAGTAGCTGTTTCTTGTATGTCTCCTCAACAAAATGAATGAGATCTAGCTGGCCAGGGTTGATAGGGTTATTTGGTATATAGCACCAATCGCCTGGCTGCGGTTTATGCCAAGCTTTGTCGAAGGCCTTAGGCTTAACCCCGAAATTTTGTAGTAGCACCTTTAAGTGCCCATCAAAAGTGAGGCTGTCAGTGTTGCGAAAGACTGCTGTGACATCGTCTGGTGATGTGACGATGTAAAACTTGGTCCCTAGTAATTGCACAGAGAAAGGTTCGTATGCCCGATTTGTGAAGTCCCTGATGAGGGTCAATACTAGCTATTAGCAAATAAGGAAATGATCTTTACAGGCCATGTTCGATGACTTTGTCTGCGTTTCTCGCGAAGCCGATTGTATGCCCTAGCCGTGGTTAATCACTACCTATATTTGGCGGTAGACAGACAACCAGGCTTACCAATGACTGAATGAAGTTAGAATCCCAAGCATGCTAAGATACAATAAGGCGCACACTTACATGGAATCCAGTATGGAAGCTCCCTGGGCAAGGATGGCCATATCCATGGTCTAACAGTAAACATCCACAAGCGCCATGACCATACGGACAGGAGAACCCCAAGGCTCACGATAAGTGGCAGTGGTAGATCATGAAATATTTCGAGCAGCATACTGTGAAAATCAATGCGTGCGTGGCATTGCGTGTGCAGATAAAAGAGATGATAGCAAAACGCGAACCAACGAGGGCAGTGTAATGTTAGTATAAGTGGGAAGAGCTTTGACAGTTTTCCTTTCCCCTATATACGGGCTAGTTCAATCTCTCGGCTGTACTTTTGCTGTTGCAGAGAACTAAAGAATTGTAGACAGCTTATACACTCTAGCAGCATAATACATACTTCCATCCCGGCAGCTAGATCTGAAGAAGGCAGGCAACCCCCAGCCATAACACTTATAACAGATACCATGCCGCGTTGGTTTGAGTAACTTAATGTGTGGTTACATCTACAGCCTTGGGTAAAAGATCGCAGAAGAACTGGTAACCTACGAATGGCCCTCAGCAACCAGGCGACAACATCGGTGATGCTGTGGCGCTGCGGTTTAGGCATGTGATCATAAGCTTAGGAAGGTGTCACAAGGCACATAGAGATAAAGAGACCTACGTATAGCCTCACATAGCCTTGAGACCCCTGTGAAACAACAAGAGTCTATTATTGCTTACCGCATGTACGAAGTTGGTGACAAAAGGAGCCTAATCCGAATCATAGTCTGAGAAAAGAGTCAACTGAGGCGACTAAGGCCGAGGACATCGTTACGCCGTATAACAAGCCTGCAGACCGTGGCTGAATACTCACTTCGATATGAAGCGAATAAGACATTGTGATGGTACGTGGTACGAGCGGCTGCATGTTAGGTAGCGTGGGGGCTGCTGTAGGTATCGATTAAGTACCTACATGCTCTACCTATGTTCCTGGGCGGTACTGTACAGCGTAGGTAGTGCATACTACAGCAGATCTCGAGAATCCTGGTCGAATCATGTTACATTCGCCGCGGCGTCGGGTGGAAGCGATATTTGCTGCATTAATTAGCTGCCAGCAGGTGCCCAAGTTGGTAAGTACACGTGTATCCATCGTCTCGTACCAGTACATACAGGTAGTCTTTCAGTCAATCTACTGATACATAGCTACCTACCCCTTTTCTTTGATGGCTCTCTGCGCCACCGTAATAATTATACCTACCTACCTAGGTACTGTGGTTCGACATCGCCAGAGTACTAGTTATCTATAGGCACGACTTCGGCTTGGATGCGCCTACGCAGCGCTGCCTGCTCCCTCCCTCACTCTTGCCAAATCATATCGACGAGTCGCCTTTTCTTGGAAGAATTGTGTAATAGGGAACGGAAACGAATTCCGCGTGCTCACTGCAATCTGGCGCAAGCCTTTCGGTCGATTGCAAGCTGCCATACTTGCTCTCCGCAATTCTAATTACTAGATATCCAGAAAGCAGAATCTCTTCGTCTGTTGAATAACCATCCGTACCAAATATTACCGCGGTAATGGCAGAAGCTGGAGACGCTACCGACCTCCCCACGGAGCGGAACCACAATCAACACAGCGCCTGGCGCGTCGCCATTGTCATCAGTTCTCTTTGTCTCGGCATTCTTCTTTTCGGTCTCGATGTCAACATATTGGGAACTGCCATTCCTCGAATCACAACCGATTTTCATTCACTGGCCGATGTTTCCTGGTATGGCTCAGCGTATCTACTAACAGTAACGGCCTTTCAGCCATTGTTCGGGAACCTGTATAAATATTTCAATGCCAAAGTGGTTTACTTGGCCTCACTGGTCGTCTTTGAAGGTGAATAACGTGGTGATCCTTACGACATTCAATACTCACAGAATTGTCCGCTGATTGATGTGTTCCAGTTGGTTCAATCGTCTGTGCAGTGGCGCCTTCATCGCCAGTTTTAATCTTCGCTCGCGCGTTACTAGGTTTCGGTGCTGCAGGTCTTCTTCAAGGTGCTTTAGCCATTATTAGATTTGTTGTCCCGCCGAATAAGGTCCCTCTCTTTCAAGGAGTTGTGGTCAGCGCATTGGGCATCAGTGTCGCCATTGGACCTGTCATCGGTGGGAGCTTGACTCAGTTTGTGAGTTGGCGTATGTCTACCAACCCTCTCTTTGCTAATATCGGCTCACTCATATTGAATAGGATGGTGCTTCTGGATGTAGGTTGGGTTGTGCTTTACGATTTGTTCAATGACTGACAGGGCGGCGTACAGCAACGTTCCCATAGGGGCCTTTGTGATTATCGTGGTATCTCTCTTCGTCCCTAACCAGCAGTCTCACAACGAAAGCGAAAGGAAACTACCACTTCGCTCAAAGCTACAACATATGGACTTTCTGGGAATCATCCTGTTCATCGGCTCTATTAGTTCCCTTCTGCTTGCTCTCACTTGGGGTGGACAAACGTACCCTTGGAATAACTCCAAAATTATCGGCCTCTTTATTGGATTTGGGTTGCTAGCTATTGTCCTATGCTTCTGGCTATGGAAACGGGGTGATGTAGCTCTTATTCCATTCCGAGTTCTGAAGAAACGTTCCATCTCTATGGGCGCTTTGGTTCTATTCTTCCTTGGCATATCAGGTCAAATTGTAAGTTTTGCCATTCCAATCAACATTCCAGTCATCGCTTCTGGATTCTAACAACTTGTTCAAGTATGCTTTCTATCTTCCGATATTCTTCCAATCTGTACAGGGAGTGTCTACCACCCAAAGTGGGGTCCAATATATCGCCCTTGTGGTTCCTCAAATCGTCAGCTTAGTCGTTACCGGAGGTTTCGTGTCCACATGGGGTTTCTACGTATGTACTGCCAACGTGACGATTTATGGTCTATCTAACATCTGTCTTTCAGTATCCGTATCTAGTTTCCGGAGTGAGCATCGCCACCGTCGGCGCTGGCCTCCTCACTACCGTCGGCCCCTTGACGCCAACAGTGAAATGGGCTGCATTCATGGTTATCACAGGCATTGGTACAGGAATGGCTCAACAGCTTCCGTACACGGCTGTTCAAGCGGTTCTTGAGTAAGCTCATTCAATGATCATTCTCACCTCAGGATCATTACTCACCATACTCTTCGCAGTTCGGTCGACGTGCCAACAGGAAATGGTAGATATTTCTTCAATCATTTCCCAGTCGTACTAAGTAATTAACATTCTTATAGCTATTGCTGTCTTTTCATATCAGCTTGGGGGGTGAGTGGATCTTATCTTTGAAGGCCCTTCTTTTCCTCATAGACGACATCGAATAACTGACCAAGAATAGGGCTTTGGGCCTGGCAATCGGGCAGAACTTGCTTATTGGCAAGCTCCGCATGGCTGTTCCGGCATACACGGATGCCGTCTCACCAGATCTTGTAATCACCGCAGGGGCCTCAGGATTGAGTGATATATCACCAACTCCTTCCGTTCTCAATGCATTGCGTCTAGCATACAATGCCGCTATCCACGATACGCTGATATTGGCACTTGCCGCTACCGCGTTGTCGGTATTACCTTCATTAGCCATGGAGCGCCTAAATATCAAGACGATCGCAAATGATAGATCTGGCGTGGCAGTTGTCGCTGAAAAGAAATCACCAGCAGAAGTGCGGGTATCACAGTCCCAACTCTCAAACGAAGATAGCAGGTAACGAATAATTACTTACAAGAGATTGAAGATAAGGATATATAGTTTCTTACTTCTATACGCCAAACTCGGTTTTGAGAATGGTATGTTCATGGAAGGAATAAAACATAGGGGCTCTAAGTCCTCGATCTTACTTTCATTTTAAAACTAATGAAGTCGTACTTCTTGGATTCATTTTACCTCGTCTCTTCTCTTTCCTAGTTAGGATCATAATCACTTTACTGTTGAGTTAGGTCTTGTAAATCTAAGATCACCGGCGCGGTGCGTTTCGAAAGGTACGAATACGACCCCTCAGCAAACTTATGCCACATTCAAAAGTGTCAATACTAGACACATACCTAATGCTAGTCCATATGCTTGTATGATAGGTTTCAATAGAGCTCGTGGTTGCCGGTGATTAATTAATAAACCAGCCCCGAGGAAATTATGAACCCAATCCAATAAATAGTTTCGACAAATAACATTACCAGTAGTTGACATGATTAAATCGCTAATTCCAAGCGTCAATATCCTTACATTCACTCTCCTTAGAATTATCAATCATCGCTCCAGCCCACACCGCCATTCTCGCCATTTTGATAACCAAAGGCATATTTTTCGATACCTATTATTGGAGGCTGAAAATCTCCAGGGGTAGACAGTTCGGCGGATCTCAATTCAAACCCAGGGCCAATTCTTACTTTATCTCTTATTTCCAGTCTCAATAATCCATCTTGGGTCTTGCTACCCGTTTTTATAATGCGTGGTTCCGAGAAGACTTTGCTTAGCTGCTTTTGAAACAAGGCGTGCCCGCAAGCCGTTATTCTTCCCTCGAGGCTGCTTTCGTTGCCGGGGTGGGGACCATACCGTCGTTCAATGTCTTCGTAAAAGGCAACTTTACAATGCCAGCTCTCACTTGGTCCAGCAGCATCCAAGACTGCGAAAAATAGATAGATTGCCGGGAATTCGTTGCTGCGTGGTAACCCCACATGCCACAGCCCAGCATGCGCACTAGGTCCAACCGGGGCCAGCACAAAAAGATCTTTCTCTCTATTATATACGGCGTTCCCTGTATTTGCCCGATGCTGAGGAAGGGCTATTGAAAATACGACGAGGTCTTCCAGTTGGTATTGTGCTACCTTCGACGAAACAAGGAGCAAGATATTATATTTCTGTCTGATGTCGTTTGAATATCCCGTAAGTAGGGGTTGGGTGAGCACTTTAGACGCAATAATCAAATCTTTCAACCTATTCGTTGAACGACGGTCGTCTGTTTCGGTGGTAAACTCCCGTAATAGGATCGGGCTTCTGGGATAGTGACATCGACGGAATCCACTCTTGCTATTTGGAGCTACATGCAAATATGCAGCGTAAGAGTGGTGATAACCCATGTGTGTCACATCTAGAAAGATAAACAATGACGTTAAGCTACGAATAATGGGGAGTTTTATCGAGAGTCCCATATTCGTCATCGAGTAAGGAGTCGGCATTAGTTTAGAGACATTATATCTTTCCAGTGGCTGGAATCCCTTGGAGTTGGCGAACGTATCTGGCCAAGGTGCCAGCATACTCACCCAACCTTCTGGAACAGTTTTCGTCCAGGTCCAGCAGAAAAGGGTATGGTCATTGGAAACCCTGATGATTTCTTCTTGCAATCGCCAAAACGCTTTGCGGCCTTCACCATACAATAATGGTAGGTTGATATTAAACAGCCCGAACATACAATACGCCGTATCCTCAACTCGTGTTGTCTGCCGCAAAGAAAGCCATGACATCTTCTCCGAGGCAGGTGCGGTAATGGGATCGGACCTTTCCTTGTATAAAAATAATTTTGAAATGCCGGATATACGTTGAATCTTGTCTGAGAGCGAGTCACGGTCGCTGATCAACTTCCACTCTTGGGTATAAAAAAGAACGCGCTCGGGCGCAAGCAATTCCTGCAATGTCCAACCTCGTGTCCACCATCGGCTTTTGGAAAATCGATTCCAGAACTCCTCAAGATGTTCTGATCCTGGTGAAAATGACATATCCGAGAGGTATACATAACAGGCTTGAGATTCTTTGTACCACTCATACATCGAATTGATGGCTTCACTCAACTCGGCGGAGCTTGTTTTATCGATACAATTAGTGTCGACCCAGAGCCAGTCGCATGAGTCACTTCGAGCCAATTGGCAAGCGACAAGGATCTTCGTGAAGCCGGATTTCTTCTGAACAGAAGTGTCTGTATCCCTTCTAAGCCACTCTTGAAAAGTGACCTCTTCGCGCTGCCGCCAAGTGTGACTGAGGATAGCGTACTTCGGTATTTCGGTTCCGTAGAACTCCTCGATATCAAGTGTTTGGGTATTTATAAGATGCATTTTGAATTTCCGAGATCAGACGCAATTGAATAAGTCACAGGGGGGCTGGTACAAAGCACCAGAAAAGGTGGGAGAAGTAATGGGACTTGGGCTTCTCCTCCTCAAGGCGATGTACAAGATAACGACGCACGTATCCAGGGTGGGGTAAAAGCAATGATTCAATGCAACTACTCCAACCTATAGGAATGACCGGCGTATTCGCACCTGTTGCTACTTGTCCCGTCGGTGTTAATATTATCGAGGTATTGAATATTTACCTGTTTCGTTTAAGTAATATGCGGCTGAAGGCCAAAATATATCAACAGCCAAGGCACATCACGTAGATCAAGCCCCATCGTCTGGGCTAAGGGAGCCTTTACAAAAAGGTCTATCGAGCCTTGATACCAACTTGTCAGGCACTAGGGTAGCAGGAGGGACGAAAGTGGGTCGCAGCTAGGACCTAAAGGATTATATAACACATAGAAGACTATATAAGGCATAAGGGCTCCCCAATTCAAGGGAGGAGACCCAGGAATCAATGATATTGAACCCTTACCCCTACCTACTACCCAGTGGCGACCTACTGGTGACCCGACTTCACTCTAGATAACAACCAACATGACACAACTACAGTACTTTTTCTCGCTTAAGCTTTGGTTTATGTGCACTGCTTCACACTAGGGTTTGGTCATAACAATTCTTAGTATAGCCCATTTTGAATCCTGGAAATCTGGACATTATTGTACCAAGCCAAAAAGGAATTATGTAATCAAGTAATCAAGGGACAAAATTTGGACCTACATGATGGCTGAATAGCCACTGTGTTCACAAACATAGGACCAGTCTGCAAACAACAAAGCTCGTGTCATTAAGCAGGTCAAAGCGATCGACCTTTAAAGACAACCTAAGACACCCAAGAGGCAGAATCTATCCCAAATTCTAGGATTTGTCAGACTACAGTCTTCATTCATTATGCTACCAGTCATTTTCCTAGTTGGCAGCACTTCTAGTGGGAAAGGGACCTTAGGCCAACGCCTTGCAGCGGAGTTCAACTTACATCACATCTCGCTTGGTGAGACATACAGAGCACTGGATAGAGCGCGCCGCAAACCGATTCCCAGTATGCCCCACGAGATCAACACATATCTTGTTAGCCAAAAAGAGATCCCTGAGACCGTTTTAGCTCAATTTAAACCTGGTCATATCCCAGTGGTCCTACAACTACACAATTATACTATGCGAAACTCTAAGAGGCCTAACCTATCTGGCGGAATTTTACGAGAGAGAATCGCTTATTTACTATCAGAACGCAGCATTTTGCCTCGGGCTATTATAGTTGACGGTTTAAACTCTACGTTTTATAGAAGGAGTATCATGGAGTTCAAGCAAGCGCTCCGAGGATTTGCCCCTTCGTTTTCTGGTCTGACTATTCATATCGTCTGTCCCAAGAACGTTGCAAGAAGCCGATATTTGCGGCGCGCTCGATCCGGCAACTCAAATGTTGAAAAGTTTGAAGAGAGAATGCTTAAGTATGAAGTTTTCATGCCCCGCTTTCTGAACATGCTTAAGAGTGAGGGCGTTGTTGTAGAAACTGTAAATGATGACACGATGACCATTGATGAAGCTTACCGGGTCCTGCTGAAGCATCTTGACGAGGTTCCTCTGTGGAGGGCCATAATTGAAATGTCGCCTCCGGCCACAGGTTCATAGATAGTCGCATATCCTGAAGTTGCTTTACTTTCAATTCAATTATGTAAATGAACCGTTTCAAATTTTGCTATCTTCCTGCAGGCTGCAATGAAAAGATCCTCATGGATGACACTGCTTAGGCTTACGCTGGTAGCTGATGATCAAGAATCGAAATCTAAGATTACATGCGCCAGATCGACGAGACAAGAGTCAGGACTCAATTCTAAAAGGCAGTAATAAAACTGAGAAAGGGCCATGCAATTCTAATGGCAGAGGCAATCGACATTGCCGGTTTCGATCATCAGTTTGGTGTGTAGGGTGATCAAATGTCACATGCAATGACCACTAAACTTTAAAATTCTGATTGGGTATCATAAAGGCCCCGCTTAGCCGGTGTCGTTGAAGAGTGTATGCTCTCGGTTAGCCTGCAGACGCAAATCAGATTCAAAGGTGCTAATTATTAGAGATAGAAACCACCCACCGCTCGGGACACCAGTTCGCAAGCCATACATATACTATAAACTCATTGGAGGTTGTAGTCGGTGTCGGAGATGGCCACATCGCTTCTCTCTGTCATGTCGTTTTCCTCAGTAATCCTGCGTCAACGCGTCGCTGGGTATCGGCAGAGGATTACTTGCCCGACCTCATTCATGATGGTGATAGGAATCAGCGATTGGATTGCGATTGGTAACCCTAGAGTTCCTGGGCTCCCTAGTTACACGCCGTTCGAAATGCGTAGCCTTACGGCCTCCCTTTTGTGAGCCATGGTACGTCGGCCGCCCCCTTTTACTATAGCGGCCACTACTTTACTTCGTGTAATAAAAGCTTACTTAAATTAAATAAAATACGTATCAAAGAAATAATATGCAAACCTGTTCACTACCCTTTGCATTAAAAAAATACAAAGTTATGTATCTAGGGTAAACCAGCCATGCTACGTTGGCCACCACTAACCTCTGTTGGTATTTACAAAGTACTAATTGACCTTGCGTATGCATGTTCGATTTAACGCGAAAAAGATACGTTTATGGATCTGTATATGTAGGTCTATATAAGTCCGTATACATAGGTGTAGTTAGCGGCGAGTGTATTGTTGTTGCGTAGGAGTTGACGAGTCGGCACGTACAACAATAATACACTTACTTCCAACCTACACCCACGCGTAAGGGATGGGGAGGGGTTGGGCAGGGGTAGGTAGGTAAGGGGTTAGTGGTCGCCGTGGTAGTAAATAAAAGGACCATTAGAGCCAATCGCAAAATCACTTTCCATCCCTAGGCAGGCGACCTGCTATATATAATACTTTTCAAACAAGCCCCCTAATCTGAATGTCATTCCATGTCTCTATTCATCCCTGATGTGATTTTCGCCTACACACCAGTCAATATTTGCTGCTATACACATGCGTTAAGCTAAGTATTTTCCATCGGCCTTTACACATAATGGTTAGCATCGACAGCATTATGCGTCACTTCCATATCCCCTGTTTCGGCAGCAGGAGCCGAGGGCCCAGTTCTTCCAAATACTCCGGGGTCCCCCGCTCGTCTGCCTTCCAAGAGGACCGCTACTCCGCTCCTTCGCCACATGGTTCCAGTTCTTCCCGACGACACAGGAGACATCAGTCCTCGTCGTCCAGCGAAAAAGAATCGGTGACGTTTGCGGCTTCGCGCATCGACGAGGAGAAGCTGGTCCATTTCTGCAACCGGAATTACGGCAATGACTACAAGTTGAATGTAAGAAAGCTTTAACACCTACCTCTCTCTTCCTGTACATACCTATGTTACTATTGTTCCCGACTCAAACTCATGTGTTATTATATAGCTGCGATCTGACAGATATACTGTCTGGTCATCACCGGCAATGACAGATGCGGAAATCCGGTCGTGCAGGACATATCGTCGACATTGAAGAGTGGGTGGTCCCAGTGCCCTATCAGCAGTTACAACTGTAACACATCGGTTTGCTCATAATGCAACATTCTAGTGGTAAAGATGTATCTGTAAGGAAAGCAGTCGTGGAAGTCTAGCTTGAAATAAACGGCCAAGAATAAAACTGTTTAACCTTTTATCTAATATAAATAAGAATCTTAAGCATTTGTCTTGAGACAAAGAGGACCGGCCGGTACATTTTGCCGTCATTGATAACAGAGATGTTACATTCTATAACTACACCAGTAGATGACTATTTAAACTTACATGGTCAAATTTTAACTGGCCAAATATCACAAGGGCTTATGTACAGCTTGGAATAATATTCATTTAAGAGTAATAATCTTTTAATGCAGTTAAAGGATCCATGTAGATCTCTAGACCCCTTTTAAAAGCGGGCGAATCGCAGTCTTTATATACAAATAGCCTTACTTAAAATCAGCGACTAAACCGCCGACTTCTTAAAATATCTAATTATATTTTCGTCTGTATTTTCGTAGAAGTAAACTATCTTAGACTTCGGAAGAAATCAAATCATGTCTTCCGAACTAATCTGATTTCACCCGAACCTCGTATCGGTAGTTTGCCGCCTTGCATAGACTATTTACAGAATATCGGTCGGGTGTCCCAAACCCTCGGGTACAGAATACGTACCCATACGTGTGACACCAAACTTCCCATGGTAGGTTGTAGCCCCAGAAATGTTTTGCCGAGATTCCGGGCAGAACTCGGGTACCAACATATCATTTCCTCTACATTTCGTATTGCTTGATAATCTAATTTTTTACTTATTACAATAGTTCATCCGACGGCCCCCGCGGCCTCGTGAATTCAAGACTCCTTTCGAATGCCAAGGCTAAGACCCACAGAACCCTGCGATCTTGGCATTTCGACCATTTACCCAAATAAGCATAGGGTGTCAGCATTCCTAACTCCGCCGAAGACCCGCCTGCATTCAACTCAACGCCATGAAGAGAGATAGGTACACGTACTCATATATAGAATGAGTGCGTATTATGAGATAGATCCCTGTCTAAAAATAATTATAAATATAGGGCGAGTGTCCAACTCAGATGTTGTTATGCCACAAGTCTAGAGCACCTGAGTCTGCAAAGCCATTTAAGATGTCTTCCTACGTAATTACCGGAGCCTCGAAGGGACTTGGAGTAAGTGCTAGAACTTACTATTTCCATTGCTATGACACTTATCTAACTGGCTGTACTTAGTTCGAGTTCCTTCGCCAAATCTCTAGCGAACCGAGCAATACAGTCATTGGGCTTGTGCGCGACAAGTATGCGACTGAAAAACGGGTCAAGGAGGAACTAGGCGGGAGGACTAATGTTTATATTCTACATGGTGATTTGAACAGCTATGAGAGTTTGCAGGTAAGCAGAGGAGCCATCTATAAATTTCAATCGTCGAATTATGCTAACACCTCTGTCCAGAAAGCTGCCGTTGATACCGCTAAGATCACCAGCGGAAGCCTCGATTATCTGATTGCCAATGCCAGCCACATTTCCTACTGGGACTCCTACGATCCAATTGGAGCTTTGTAAGTTCTCTCCTGAGATATAAGAAGGTCTGAAGGGGCATGCTAATACTTGACATATAACATAGGGTACAAGACCCTAAGAGGCTCGAGGAAGAGTTGACCACACATTACCAAACAACTGTCATCGGGAACATCAACCTTTACGGTTTATTCATACCACTTATCTTGAAAGGTCATGCCAAGAAGGTTATTGCTATTTCCACAGGCCTCTCTGACCTAGACATCACGACCCAACTTGAACTAGAGGGTTCGTCCCTCTACGCCATCACTAAGGCCGGGCTAAATATGATGACCGCCAAGTTCTCTGCGCAATACAAAAAGGAAGGCGTCTTGTTCATGAGCGTATGCCCCGGGGTAGTGGACGTAGGTCATAATAAAGACGGTACGAAACCCACCAAGCCATTTTCAGCAGGGGAGGTATCCGTTAACTATGTTTTATAGCGACCCCAACACAAATGGCATCATGGATGACCTTGATGGGGAAGTTCAAGTCGGTGCGTAATTCTCGGAACCATTTTTTCTTTCTTCGGGAGCTTTTAGAGGACAGGCCTTCTTTTTGTGACCAGAAGAGTGTCTACAAGTTTCCGAAACCGTCAGAATGTGCGCTCAGAATAGTTGTAACTAACTCGGAGTATTATAGTATTCGCCACATTTTGAGGGCCCGACAACTCCAGAAAAGTCGGTCAGAGATGTCATCTCGGTTTGGGAGCGTGCTAGCATCGAGAAGGGAGACGCTGGTCATTTCGTATCACACCTCGGAAACAAGCAGTGGCTCTAAGTCGCACGTGAATTGATAGCACAGGAGGTTTTATAGATCTAGGTTACCTTACTCCAAATACGATTGGCAGTATCAACCGCAGAACTAGCCGGTTTTGTTTTTTCTGGCCAATAGGGAAGCGCTAGCTTTAGCTAAAGAGACCAGTCAATCCATGCGCGTTTAGGGCCAATATTACCACATAAATTGGGGTCAGGTGCATCTTCGTCGGGATTAGCGCAATGGCATTCGTCAAAAAACCATGAGATAAATTCGGTATTTGGTAGAGGCGCGGTTTGGATTGGATGTTCTCCTTTCCCCTCCTATGATAGAGACCCCTTAGCGCTTTCTCTAATACATGCAAGTAACTCTCGTATCAATCACCTCGGGGATAAAGAAGCAACTTGAGTCGGATGTAACATAATTCAACGGCAAAGGTTGGGAAAGACATCCGTGTTGCGGAGATGTAAATCCCACATATATATCATAAAGGCGGACGCAGTATTAACGGTGTCGTTTTTACGGCGGTGAAAATCGAGATTAGAATAATCTTCCAATATAAACCCAAGTGGTTTATCGCGACAAGGGCTTCGAAGGGTATTCAAATTGAAATGATCCTATATACAACCAAAGGGGCCATGTAGATCTCTGCTTCCCTTTCGCCGGCCACGCCAATCTTGCATCCGCCTGTCTCGGAAGATGAGGTAGTTCTCGGAGTTGTTAAAGTACGATCGGATCGGCCACGTGCCGCTCGTATGACTATTTAAATGATATCGAGTATCCCAGACCTTCTGAAACCTCTCGTGCGTGTAGCATCTACAGGTTAATATTATTGAATATATATAGCCTAAGCACTAAACTTTATTTACTAACATTCACAAGAATACGTGGAGGCTAAATCAAGTCGGGCGAGAAAGAATATTATACAAATAGATTGTTGCATTAGAGAAATCTAGAGCTATACTACTATACCCTATTGTTACAAGGGCTGGTGTGGAGGTCTTGGAATGATATTCAATTAAAGTGTAATAATATTCAATGCAGTCAAGGGACCATATAGATCTCTGGCTCCCCTTCTACAAGGCGGGCGCACTCCGGTCTTTAAGCTTGAATAACCTCGCCCAAAATCGCCGATTGCTTTCTAGAATTGACGACTAAAATTGCCGACTACATTTTCGTGGAAGCAAGCTATCTTAGAAGTTCGGGTGAAATCAGATCGGATCGGAAAGTCTAATCTGATTTCACCCGAACCTCGTATCGGTAGTTTGCCGCCGCGCATAGAATTATTTGCATGATATCGCATGTCCAAACCCTCGAATAATTACGCAATACGTACATATACTCGTGACGCCTATTCGGACCATCTAGCGCAATCTTCTTCATTGTGTTACCCAGACATATCTCATGAAAAGGTTTCCGTTGACCAGATTCGCTTTAGATGTGACCCTAGTCGAACCCATATTTTCCTCAATAATTTATGACGCCAGCGTCATCAAGTAACTCTATTGCGAGTTCAGTGAAGCCATTTTCATCATTAATACAAACGTAGTCAGCGTATCCACGCAGGAGACCAACATCAGACACAGCCATCAGGCAGCATTTAATACCGCCATTGAGGGCGTCGGGACTATGATCGGTGTCCGGGTGTCTAGGATGCCGTCGGATGTGGCTGTAACGTTAACATCCAGACCCCCAACCCCAAGAGATGCGGCAAGACCCGGCCGAGGATCGGCCCATTATGGGGCCAGAGGTTCAGTATGGAAAGGGCTTGTGCTCAAGGTCTTAGAACAGTGCTCATATTCAGCTACTAACACCATTCGGGTGTTGAGGATTCTCAGCTTCCTAATCCATCCTTCGATGCAACCTCGCCCTTTGCCCTTTATCGTTCGCCGTGCGCTTGGGGTCCGTGCCTTAGTCTACCCCTCTCCGGCTGCTCCGATGGGGGCGCCACAACCCCAAATACAAACACGCCGATGACGCCAGTCACATTTAAGGTATGTTGACCAAGACGTCATTGGCGTTGGGGGAGGAGCAAGGAACTTTGGTCACGTAGAAGGCCTAAGAGCGTCACAACCAATCAACCCCGAATATGTCAATTGTATAGGTACGATTGGCTAGAAGTACGGATGAGCCCATGCAAGCGGCCGGCTCGGTATTGAGAGATATGTAAGTGAGAAGGAGACGCTGCGCTATTTCTTAGCAGTTCTTTCGGGGAACAAGATCTTAACACCACTCCATTCTCTGGTGTGTTCTCAGTAGTCTCAGTTTTTACCGCCTCAGTCTCATTTCAACACTATCCCGCCAAGCCCGAGTTATCACCGTATATACGAAACGCTATCAAGCTTTGAACTGCAGAAATGTAGGATTTAAGAACTAAAGAATGTATTAAAACTTTTGTTTGTGGACTTCCGTATAACATTTGGCTGTTAGGATTTGACAACTAAAGAGTGTATTGAAACACTATTGGTGGAATTTCTATGTAACCTTAGATGTTCTAGGAATAGTACACGCTCGGCAGTTATCGGGTCCACTGCAACATCGGGTTGCTAAAATTACGGGTTGCCAAACATGGTCATTTAAATGCCGCCCTCGCCTTATCTGGGGTAGCGAAACATGTCCGTCATTGGCCATCTCGATTCGTGACGCTGAGGTGCAGGGCGAAGGGATGGTGAGGGTCAGAAAAGGTCCGAAGGACCTCCCTTACCTTCCCCTTTCAACATTCAGCTTATACTAAAGCATCTCGTGATGACCTCTATCTCACCAAGCCTAACGTGTTCAAATATCTACATAATGATGTTACGTTGCTCTTGGCATAGGAATGAGTGCCTATTTAGACAAAGCACAGTCCCATTCCGGTCATAGATTTTGCCAGTAAAGATATTTTCTTAGTAAACAAGTCCTTTGTGGTATCACTTCGTCTTGTGGTCTTCAAAAAATGAAGTCCGTTAGTGTTGTCGCAGGTCTCTTGACCTGCGCTAATGCCGCAGCCATCTCTCAACGCCAATCGTTGTCGAATCCCTTATACTACTTCGCATTCGGCGACTCTTACACGGCGACTGCGTTCAACAATCACGGCACTCAACCGTCTCCGGGGAATCCTCTAGGTAATCCGCCGCTAGGACAAGGGACATTTGCAGGCGGACCGAATTACGTCGGCTGGTTAGCGACCAAATACAACTCCACGACAGTGCTCGCATACGACTTCGCCGTTGGGGGCGCAACTATCACGAACTCGCTAATACCCACCACGGACCCAAACATACATACCTTCGAGCAGCAGGTAAAGAATTACTTCGAGCCGCAATACACATCTGGAAACTCGCCGGGTAAAATATGGAGGTCCGACAATGCTATCTTCTCCATCTTCTTCGGCATTAACGATATCGGGCTCCCCCTGACTGCGGAACCCCAGTATCTCCAGGACATGAACACACGAATCCCACAGCTGCTGGATTACTACTTCTCCCTCTGCGAGAACCTGTATAATCAAGGCGCGCGGCGATTCATGTTTGTCGGCGTCCCGCCGTCCGATCGGAGTCCTTATATCCAGGGTCTCGGCGGCAGCGTTTCGGCGCAGTGGAGCTCGTGGGCAAACAACTTCAACGGACAGTTGGCCGCCCGCATCCCGCAGTTCACAGGGAGCCACGCGGGCAGTGTGGCTGCTACGTATGACTATCACCGGTGGATGTTGCTTGTCCTCGATTCGCCTAACCAGTGGGGATTCCCCGATGCGTCGTGCATCAATGGCAATGGTGTGAGCTGTATCTGGTGGAATAACTACCACCCGGGTTCTAGGTTCAATGACCTTTTGGCGCAGAGGATGCTGCCTGCTATGAATAGCCTGGGATTTGATGGCAGAGCGCCTACTGGTGGGTACTTTTATTAATCAAGCGTCGGTATTGCGAGTGGTCTAATGGTGTTAGACTTTGGCAAGAATGAGAAGAAGGGGGGGAATAGAGACAAAGTCGGCAATGTATATAGCTTGGATGATTTGCTCACGTATAATTCTACAATCAATTCAAATTCATATTTACGTTCATAAGATCTTAAATTTATCATATAATTCGATCTTGCGGACTGTCAGGCGACTAGTTACCAACTACCCTATGGTGTGGAACTAGGAGTATTTGTGTATATATAAGTGACTGGATCCCCTAGACTTAGGAGGTCTGGCAATCAATTTATTCCCTATATATAGTTTATCGAGTGTCGTCCTATTCAAGAGTATCTGTGAGACGGTCAGACCGCTCTCTCACGTGACTATTCAAGGTATGTAACATCAATCGAATATTCCAAAAAAGGAACTGATGGTTCATATCTTATTACATACCACTTATACAGCAGCAGTAGAACGCGCTACCCGACCCAACTAAGCGCAAACGCACTGTCTGTAGTCACTCGCAGCAGCGCCAGGGCAAGGCACGCTCTGGAAGTTCACAACGACGTTATCGCCAAAGACTTGATTTTGGGCCATAATGTCGAAGTGGTACTCGTAGCCGTACTGGTTTCGGCCGCCGGGCTGGGGGCACCACTGTTGATTGCCGTTGAAGGGGCACAAGTTCGTTACCATGACGACGATGGACTGCCCGGCGGCACCGCCGGTGCCGCAGCCCTGGCAAGGTGCATTGCCCGTTGAGGTCAGTTGGTAGCATTGCCCGCAGCCTGAGCCACACCATGTTGCACCATTGGGGGCGAAGAGGGCCTACAATTAGGTTAGGAGGATATAATCTCGGATTGGAGAAGAGTCTTACCTGACTGCCAGCCGCCGTGTAGAACCCAGGTCCACCTAGCTGCCAGCCGAATGCGCCCGATTGGTTGCCGCAACCGCATGCACCCTCTTGGCCGTCATAGTAACGCTGGGAAATAATAAGTGGTTAGTCGCAATATCACCAGAAGTTAAATGACTCTTCAAGAAAGAAAGGTGAGCAGGTGGGTACATACCGTGGTAGTGGCAACACCGCTAAGGGCAGCAGCACCGGCCGCGAAGGCAAGAGCACCGACAGCAACTGACTTCATGATGATAATAGATATTTAGGGGAAGCGCCAAGTGTCGATCAATGAGGCTGATTGCGTGATCGTCGTGGAGAAAGACGTTGTGCCAAGCGTCTGCGTGCGATCGGCATGACTTTATATAAACATATATTCGTAGGTCGACAAAGCGTCTACTTAACATACATACATAACATACGTTAACCCCTCCCCTCCTTCTGTTTCTTACTGCCCATTTCAATCCTAATTTGCAACTCCTAGACCTTGTCCTTCCTAAAACATGACCCGGAGGCGGAGCAATCGGCGTACGCTAGGTTGTTTCGCTATGGACTAGTCGGTGCCGACTCATTACTACAGTACGACTAAGCAGAAGCTAGCAGCGGCGACTATGCACATCAGATTTGATCTTTCACTGTTGTTCGTATTATTTTAGCGTTGTTGATGACGCTGCGTCAATTTGTAGAAGTTACAACTTAGGCAAAGGAGTTAGCATCTTCCATACCTACATTCAAAAACATGGCGCTCATCGTTTTCAGTATTGCAACTAGCTAGTTTCGACAGAATAAATGGGGGTACAAAGAAGGTCCGTACATCATTAGATGAGATCTCTAATTGCAGCTGCACGTGCTGCCGACCGTTACCTGGTGATTGGGACCAAACCTCGGTATATAATGCGGAATCCCGGTTCCGAGGTGTCTATTTTCGGTAGTACAAAAGGTGGAGAGGGGGATCACCCGCCCGATTCAATCGTTGCTTTTAGGGAAGGTCCCTTTACAATATTATATGCTCTGGTAATATACATAGTAATCCAACCTCTGCTTTATATACAGGTTATGGCAAGCCTAATGCAAGCTATCCGGCTGAGCCATACAACCGCAGATTTCAAGATGTTCACCGGTTTTGAATCCGAATTGCCCGGACCCACCTACTTGTTGTATTGTATACAGTAAGTATAGATATTTTTGAAAACGCATAAACAAACGAGCTACAATAGACACATACTATACTATTTATCAGCGTTATTCAACCCTTGAAATGTTTATTTTATACTAAACATATACATTTTATATAGCAAAGTTGAATATTGGTAGAAAAGGTAGATCTAGCTTTTGCGATCCACCTAGGCAGTTCTTCTTGGTCTAGTCCCTCGCGATCCAGTCCTTCGGGACCCAGATCTCCGAGATCCAACCCTTCGCGGTCTAGCCCTTTACGATCCAGCCGCTCGAATCAGACCTACCCGTGTAGACTTGGGCGTACATACAGACTGGCAAGACAGGTAAGGGGTCTAGGGACCTGCTTATATAGATCTACGCATACGGACTAACAAGCGGTCTGCGCTGGTAAGTAGGCCTGTGAAATAAGTCTTTGCCCACTTGCTAGTTCGCGGGTAAGTTTAAGTTCACTAGCTACACAAGAAAAGTCTGGACACTCATCCGGCAACCCCGCTAAAGTCCATAACGAAAGAGATGTAAATAACGCCGAGCTTCACCTCGTCGATTCAACGGCCATGGGATACTTCGCGAAGTTATGAGACCAATATTTAAAAAAGGAGCCGGAAGTGGGAAAACTGCGACATCATATTGCCACTCTCGCATTCCGCTTTCTCCCCGAGAATTTAACACCGCCATATCAGCCCAACACACCTAGTCCACTCTCAATTTTAGCCATTGGGGGATGAGGTTTTGAGAGGAAGCTTTCACGGCTGAATGTACGCTGTTTTCAAGTCAAATGCAGTCTGCGTTGAATTACGCGCTTAGGAGCATCGTAGATGCTCGCAACCCAAGACGGGGGACACGTGGGCCCAGCACGAGAACGAGAACGATCTATTGCAAGGAGGGACAGAACGGGCATTTATATCGCACAGGTAAATATCCAATCTATAGTACCCTCAGCAACAAAACTCACCATTTCCATGGCAAAGATTTTGTGGTACGAAGCTGGTGATGGACACATTCCGTGCCCTACTGGTGAGGTGAACTGAGATAAGGAGAGTTATGGGAGTGCATTTAATGCTAGACGTAGGGAGGCTCGCCTTCCTAGCCGAGCTACCTTTTGCATACAAATATTGAAGTGGGATGGATGGCTAGTGTGGGGTCTGTACCAGTCTTGTTATGTATGACACCTTAATCAAGGCTTTCGAATTTCCTTCTTTTCTGTAGTCCATGAGCTGTTGTATTTATTGAATGAGTTACTGCATATAACAGTATACGCTTGTGTACTAAATTTAATAGTATGGTTGGTACATGGCACTATTACAAAGAAATTAAAATTAAAAAAAAATCAATTGCAATCATTAGGTAGGTTGCCGAAGTAGCACCCCTCATCATCAATAACTACCGGGATATTATCGGGAGAAAAACAGTTGGATACCCTGTTGTCGAGCCAGCCAGATGTGAGCCGTTCTTCTCACTACACTGCCATAACAGCCGAATCTCCATCAACCCAAATAATGTTGGCCTTCCAGTTCTTGATCTTCCACAGGCCCGAGGGCTCCTCCTTGACGACATCACACAAATACATAGCGCCGCTCGTGAACTTGGGCGACCCGGGCTCGAACCCCTTTCCTTTGGGAACATGCTGTGCGAGAACCGAGCAAGAGGCCTGGGCCGTTGACGCGCCGTTCTCCACAGATACGCGGATGTTGCTCAAGAAGTGCGTGGTATCCAAACGAAACGCCACACGGTCGAACACAGCAGCCCTAAGGCCGAAAATACCAATCGCGGGAGGAGAGCCAGGCATCTCGGCGGTGACATCTTCGGTGACGGCACTGGCAAGGAGGGCTTCGTCGCCATGGTCGAAAGCGAGAACGACCCGGTACAAGGCGTCAGCAATGGACTCGCGGTCGGTGAGACCGGAGAGGGCAGCGGGGAGGGCGGAGAAGGCAGCGGGGAGGGCGGAGAAGGTCATTGTGATATGGTGGTTATTCTGGACCCTGATTGACTTTATGTGGTGGAGTGAGACGAGACTCCCAGATCATAAGAATGTGTATATGAGACTGACGTCTTTCAGGCTTAGCTTCGCTTGCTTCATCGGCCAAATATCGCAGGAAATTCATGCTTTATAACGAGTTACTTGAAGTGGGCGTGAAAGCAATCGGCCGTTTGGGTCATATGCACGGGCGAGGGACGGGGTCCGTCAATCCTTATTTCCGCGCGGAGTTGCTTCCAAAAATAGTGTCCGAATCAGCAACACTCCCGCAGACGGCAAAGAGCCGGTTCCGAGTTGTCCGATGTGGGCCTCGACGTGTATGTAGAAGCCTTAAGCTGACCCGGGTGGTTGCGGGCGCTCATTGGTATGAGAATCTCATACAAATAGGCTAAAGCTTGAAAAATAGATAAAAAGAGCAGCTATCATAGAGGTACGTTCGCAAGTAAAGAAGAAGGCATATTGAAAAGTATGTACGCACTACGGGGGGTACCCGGACCTACATAAGGTCACATGATCAGCCACCCGTACACAATTTCTATTGTACATGTTTTGTTCCTACTCTATCCTACTATTGATATACATATAGGACCTCAACTGAGAGCTTTGCATTTGTAAAGGACACTAATTGTGACAATAATTCTACATGTTTAATTAAAAGTATTCTTATAAGTAAACCTATCTATAACGTTCCCTCGGCTAGCAGCTGCCTTAAAACAGGTATTGACCGTTCTCGGACAACTACAAGGCCCGCACTCTGTAGCCAATGAATTATCTGGTTAATCCACCGCCGGCTGTTCCAATGGGTTGATGCATGATTTGCAGGCCAAGACTGAACACGCCGCTGTATCCTGTGCAAATCTAGCCAGCGAATACGACCGATAAAGATCGCTTGACGGACCAATCTGCTAGAGTAGGGCAGTGTCCGCCACTGCACTTCTCCAATATAATAGTGTCCATGTCTGCCAGCGATATCGTATACATGTTCAATCGTGACACGGCCGGGAGGAAGAGGTGTAACTACAACATTTAAGATCAGTAACAAGGATATCATAAGGATGGAAAATACTTGACGACACAAATTTAGCCCAAAGGAGATGTTTTTCTCTATGAATGAGAGAATAAGGAGTTACTTACTGGTAATCCCCTGGCGATAAGGGTCGCGTTGGTCCGTAGGGCGGTGTACAGACCCGTCGAGGGTGGTGTCCGTATCATTACAAGGTTGGGATTGGCTTGTACTATGCGAAGATGGCGAGCGGGCTGGACGGTTTCTATAAGGATGTAAGGCCCGGTGGTCATTGCTTCTACGGCGTCCATACGGGGATATGTTCCGAGAAGGACTATCACAGCTTTACTAAGACACTTCCTTTGGTAATAATAATGTAAAGCGATGCATGACTTACGGCATTGTACCGGCTTCAAATATGGGTTCTAAAGTAATACTGCTTATAGTCCTAATAGTGCAGCAATTCTGATAGCTTTTGCAACGGCCGTTAATGGATTTTCTGTCGAGCATGAATATCTAAATTATTAATAGCCGTTGGCAGAGAAGTAAACAAATACTACATGGACAACAACCAACTCCGCGAAACGCCCTTTCCAATTATTTCGTGTGAATTTTAATCTGAGTGGAAGGAGAACTTAAACCAACCTCCTCCAGAAGGTACAAGCCTGTGTAAAGCTAGAATCGCTTATACCAGGCAAGCACAAACCAAAAACTAATACCCATTGTCACGAACCCAGTATACGGTAGGTATAGACTCTTGTTGTTGCGCCAGGGTTCTCAAGGCTACGTGAGGCTAACCTAGACACATACACAGGAGTCTCTTTGTCTCTACGCCTTGTGACACCCATTGAGTGACATGATGGCGAACTCCAAATTGATTCTTCGGGTGACTCAAGACTCATTGATAGCCATATGTTTGCTCAGAAATTGAACCATATCATCGACCCCCTGAGGTTCATTAACCCAATGTCCACCTTCGTTGTACTCCCTCCACTCTACTTCAAACCCCCGTGACTGAAGTATATCTCTGAGTTCTCTGCCATTTTCGATCGGCACAATGTCGTCATCTGCCGAGTGACCGAGGAAGATAGGTGTGCTATCGACAACTTTACTATTTTCCGGGCCTTTGAATCCTTCGCGGCCATCGTTGAGCAATGCGGGCATCCAGCCGCACAGTCCTATCAATCCAGCGAATCCCTTTGACGCGTCTGCAAGGAAGGTAGCGATCGTAGTCGCGAAGCCTTGGCTGATTCCTGCAAGAAAAATCTTGTCCCGTGGCACTAACTCCTCCTCTTTCCGAATGACTCCGAGTATCCGGTTGATGCTCTGGTGTAGTCCATGGTATTGCAGCTCTGGGCGTTCCATCGGGTTATCAAGAGACCACATGTCGAACCATTGGGACAAATGGATGCCGAAGCGTGCAGACATCAAGATAGGTGCACTAGGAAACACCCATCTGATATGCGGGGAAATATCTTTGAGTGTTCCCTGTTTACACGCTGGAGTTAGTAATTAATACCGAAAAGAGTAAGAATTTTAGCCCATCTTTCGGGAGCGCGCAGGAGCAAAGGGGAGAAATAATGACTTCAGGGGACTAACTGGCTCGGAGGCCTCGCTCACGAAGAACTCGGACGCAAACTCCTCACAGTCGCTGTCACAGTCATGTAGAAAGATGACTGTATGCGTATGCTCTGCCTTCGGGCCTACTATGTATGTAATCTCGCTGGCCATTTTTGACGTTGTTGATCGTAAAGTGAATCTTTGGCAAGCACTCTTCTGTTTGTATTGTAAGGTGGTGTTGTGGGGGGGAACTGGTTCACGGAGGGCTATTGTTACGGTACGTATATCTTTTGGTAGTGTTGCGGTAAAGAGCTGCAGTTCTGTTCCGTGACAGCTATTGACCTTTATATATACTCCCAACAGCCTTATTGGCCACGTCACCTTCTCAGATATTAGAGTATCAACCGCATAATATTACGTTCGTTTCTGAACCTAGGTAATCGGTAGTGGTACGTGTCGTCAATGAAATGTTGGAAAGCTAGCTTCTGGTTAAACCTAAAGACACGGGCCACTAATACTAGGTATGTGTACTAGGGAGACACAGGTTCAAATCCTGTCCCGGTCTACAATTTTTTCTTTACGATTTTTTTATTAGTAATATTATAATATTCAAAGGGAGCTTAATAGGTGGCTGGTACAAGGAGTTAATCAGGACAGTTATAGTGGATTCACAGCATCCTCACCTGGCGAGTCGCTGAGAAACAGTAGCAGAGTGGTTACTCAGCAAAGAAAAGGCAATTTGCACCATCTTATTAACCCTTTTTAAAACAAGCTGAAGAGATGCGCTGCTATTCCTAACCTTATTTAGTTAAAATATAGCATGAATCGCGTTTTCGTAGCATGCTATTATGATAAGAAAATCAGCTACCTCTATGCTATTATACTATATATACGCGGTTGCTGCTTGTTTAGTCCTGGCGAGCTATAGAATAAGCTAGACAGGGGTCTTACGGGTACTGCCCTCACAGGCACCCCTACACCGCCTAAATCACCGCTTTTTCGTCTATATAAGAACTTTAATTTCTTAACTACTTCTGTTTTAATTTTTACCTTTTTATATTTATTATAATCCTCTCGTTTTCAGCTTTCTCGCAATACCTGCTATTTTTAATTTACAGCGCTAAAAAAATATAATTTATAATATTAAACTTAGTATAACTATTAATATAACAGCTAATAAATAAAAAACTTTAAAGTTATTTATATAATATTATTTAATAAATATTTTAATTAAAAAAAAAATAAATTATAACGTTTAATTTTTTTTTTTATAATTAAAAAATAAATTAGTACGTTAAGCGATTAGCTAAGCTGTTTTAAGCTTTATATTTATTTTTATTAAGTTTAAAGCTATAGCTTAATATATATTTTATAAAAATAGCAGCGATTATTAAATTAATATAAATTAATATATATATTTTTTATAAAAAAATTTAAAAATTATATTAATAAAAACTAAAATTATTAATTATTTAAAAATT